>CABFVZ010001139.1:102701-129341 GCA_902151445.1 Timema monikensis | reverse complement strand
TGCTGGCGGCCGGGGTTCAATCCTCGGTCCCGGCACAGATTTATCTGATTTCCAAACCCTTCCTACACCTCTGACAAGACATCTTGTGAATGTGTGGAATGCCAGGCCGCCACCGTGGTTCGGATTCCACGTTAAACTGTAGGTCCTTCATTTCATCTCACAATCACCCTACCATTACACATTAGCGTAAGTGCGTATAACCCGAACGGGTAGTAAGACGCGGTGCTAATAATAATAATTATTATCTATGATTGGTCAAACTCAAAAACAAAGCAAAAAAATGTTTAGAGGTTTTAAAGATACTATTAGGTAATGATATAGGCTTAAATTATAGGTGTGCTGTGAATCATTCAATTAAACTCAAACCTAAATACTAAACTAATGTTAAAGATCTAAATATAAAAGAAATTATTAGGATTTTTGAAGTTTAAAAAAAATATTAAGGAACACTAAAATAGGCGGGAGATATTCTACTTGGGATTTATGTGTTTAACCAAATTGTGGAAGGAACTTAAATATTGCTGTGCCTTTAAATTTATACCAATTATATTAATTATGATAATTATAACTATATGCATGGTCGCATATTATAATACGTCACTCTCTAGTTTTACTAGATTGTCAATGGCGGGGAGATCAAGGTTTGAATCCCGGTTGGATGTGCATTTCATTCACCCTTAAAGTTAATAAGGTTACTATACATGTTTCCGCTATGGTGTAGCTTATAAGATAGGGCCATAGTTCAATTAGTTAAAGTTCGACTGCTCACTTTCAGGGTAAGCTAAGTGTACTTATGGTGTGTTTTTTTAAATGTTTTCCAACTCACCCTCTAATCAAATGCGGGTACCATTCCTCTAAAATCTACTTCAGTCATTTTTTGTAACTAACGTATATATATATCCGAACGGTTAATAATACCCTATGGAAAAGATAATTAAACCAAAACAGTATTTTTGACCACCACGTCTTACTGCCCCGTTCAGGCTATTCACCCATGTACTAATTACACTTATGTGTTAGGGATTAGGAAAGTTGAATTTATAGGAAGTGTATCCCCATTTGCGTGAAGGCAGATAGATTGGAAAACCCTTTAAGAAAAAACCCGTCTTAGGCAGTCAACTCTTTACGAGAGTAGCGCCTTAGACCATGCGGCCACTGAAGCGTGTTGTATTTAATTAGCTTATTGTAGCTATTATTTTTAGCAATATTGAGTCATATTACAAAAATATATTTCATCTTCTAGAAATGATCTAATAAAATCAATTTATAATCTTAAGGTGTTATTAAATTTAGCCTCAGTTAAAATGTATCTCTGGGCAGTTATTTTAATCCTAGGCCTAACACAATTAAATAGATGTAACTTTTACAGAAAAGCTACTACCGAAGGCAATAATCTTATATGGGTGAAGGTACAAGGAAACTAAGTAGAGAGAAATAAAGGGAAAGATATATTTTGTTTTGTTACAATGAAAGGAGGAATGCAGTTAACTTGTGAACTGCGACCTTCTTTGCTTGTGAAAGCTACTTCTATTGTGTTCCACTTTGATTTGTTCCCACTATTCTTTCCTGTGCCTTCTCTCATACATAAAATGTAAATACATTTTAAAAGACTGATATATAAGTCGAAAGTAATGTTATTTTCGAGGCTCATATATTTTAAATAGCTATTACAACCACGTCAACCATGTAGCACGCTTTAAAAATGTGTATCTAAAACGTAATAGTCAAATTAAAACTTGATTACTATTAGCTAACAAATGGGTGACCTGGTGGTCTAGGGGTAAGGTGTTGGACTTCTTTGCTGGGAGTCCGGGGTTCAATTCTCGGTCCCGGCACAGATTTATCTGATTACCAAACCCTTCCTTCATCTCTGACAAGACATCTTGTGAATGTGTGGAATGCCAGGCCTCCACCGTGGTTCGGATTCCACGTTAAACTGTAGGTCTTCCATTTCATCTCACAATCACCCTAACATTACACATTAGCGTAAGTGCGTATAACCCGAACGTGTAGTAAGACGTGGTGCTAATAGTAGTAGTAATAATAAAAATAATATCAGCTAACACCTAAAGATAAATTAAATCTGATTAATTTATTTATTCATTTTCAACGTATATTTATTTAAATAATATTAATTAATTAAAATAAACCTGAAACAAATGATAATTTCAGTGTCAAGTACAGTACCTTATTATTATTATTATTATTATTATTATTATTATTATTATTATTATTATTATTATTATTATTATTATTATTATTATTNACTTACGCTAATGTGTAATGGTAGGGTGATTGTGAGATGAAATGAAGGACCTACAGTTTAACGTGGGATCCGAACCACGGTGGAGGCCTGGCATTCCCTACATTCACAAGTTGTGATTAATACACGTCTTGTCAGAGGTGAAGGAAGGGATTGGCAATCAGATAAGTCGGTGCCGAGGATTGAACCCCGGACCTCCAACATAGAGGTCTGACACCTTACCTTTAGACCGCCATGTCACCTAACAGGTAGTAAGATGCGTGATTAATATAATAGTCACAAGGGCACAAAATCATTTATTATATAACTTCTATTTTAATGATTGATAAGGTGGGATGAAATTGTCATATTATGACAAAAACCATTTTGGATCAAAGTAAATAAAATATTGCTTCACTTGAAATATGTATTTTAATTTATTATATAAATAAATATCGAGGGTCCTTCAATATAATGTCATGACACATGAGCATTTTGACATTTAACCATAAACATTTAAATTAAAAGAAAAAGTCATGAGAGATATTAAAGAACTAGCAATCCCACACGGCGTTGCTCGTGACCCACTAATTTTTTTTAATAACCTAATTAAAATGCTAGCTAAAAATTTTTAAATCCGGCTTTGAGGTGCACTCGGACTCCCTTCCGTCCACCTATGTTAAAGATTTCAGATCTCTGCGTGCCGTAGATATTCCTGGGCATCGCACACAAACAAACAAACAAAGACAAACATTTCTTTTTATTATATAATAAAGAATTACTTTTGAGAATACTATGCGTAGAAACTCAAACTAAACGTACAAGAGAAACATTTTATTTATTTTGGCCAAAAACCTTTTTTCTCGTGAAAACTGCATAGATATGAACCTTAACTCATGTTCCCATCCATTCCACCTTAAAAAAAAATTAAATATAAATTCCTAGCTCAGGTTTAAGCTGAGAATTTGTCAAGGTTATGTTTATATCTAGATTTCAGTGAGTAACTGTTTGTAGAATAACAAAAAGAGTTCTTCAGTGCAGCTACGCATTTCACTCGAGGAATTCTGTTTATATTTCCTTGTCACACCCCAGATACTTATCAATCACTGCTGGCATTAACATTCAAGACCATGTTACTTGCCAGCCGTGTCTTGTACTGGCAAATGATGCGTTTACACGAACATGCCGCTCCTGGACGTGTTTTAACTTTTCATTTTAATGTGGGATGTAGGGGAGCGTGAGTTAAGGTCAATATGTTTGTAGTTTTCATGGCAGAAAACTTTTCGATCAAAATAGGAGAGGGAATCGTTTCTGACCAGAGAAATAGGACATTGTTACAGTTGCCGGGGTGACCTGGCGGTCTAGGGGTAAGGTGTCAGACTTCTGTGCTGGCGGCCGGGGTTCAATCCTCGGTCCCGGCACAGATTTATCTGATTACCAAACCCTTCCTTCACCTCTGACAAGACGTGTATTAATCACAACTTGTGAATGTGGGGAATGCTAGGCCTCCAACGTGGTTCGGATTCCACGTTAAACTGTAGGTCCTTCATTTCATCTCACAATCACCCTACCATTGCACATTAGCGTAAGTGCGTACAACCCGAACGGGTAGTAAGACGCGGTGCTAATAATAATAATAATAATAATAATAATAATAATAATAATAATAATACAGTTGTCATGGGTACCGCGTCGTTAACTAGGAATATCTCTCTTTATTTAGAAAGTTTCTCGTCATTTTCCATTAAATGGCATATAACCCGAACGTCTATTAGTAGGCTGTACTAAATAATAATAAAAATAAAACCACAATGCTATTGACAAATATTACAAAATAGTTGATATTAATGTGTAGAAAATTATACTAAATGTGTCCAATGCAGCAATATTTTATTTGTTAAAAAATACTGCGAAAAATGTGTGCGAAGTTATGTCGGAAAACAACAGTAGCCCCTTGGCTTCTTTTGTGCTGACTGACAGCTCACAGCTGACTTCTGACAGTCAACATTTAGGTATATACCTAAATGTTGACTGTCAGAAGTGACAGCTGCTAAACACAAGTTTTATGCAAATCATACGGTTCAGCGTATGGATACATAAATTGGTCTGGTAACTTTTCAAAGCTTTTAGCTGTCAGCTGTGAGCTGTCAGTCAGCACCAAAGAAGCCATGGGGCTACTATACTTAGGAAAAAATTTCTCATAATACTCGGCTGGGATTCAAGCTTTCAACTCTCGTCACCGGCAAACCGGCCTAAATGAGCTTTACATTTAGACCACGTGGCCACCGATTCGGGTAACTAATTAATAAATAACTTTGAGACCCACTTAGGTGGCCGCATGGTCTAGGGCGTCACTCTTGCTAAAGACTATACTTTTATTTGTTTTATGTTTTTAGCACCACGTCTTACTAACCGTTCGGCTTATACGCTTATGTACTTATTACGCTAATGGTTTTATGGATTAGGAAGTTTTTGTAGGAAGTGTAACCGCCTTTTCTTGGAGAGTGGAAAATCATTTGAGGAAAAGCCCCCTCAGTACACTCGACAGGGATTCGAGCCTTGATCTCCCCGTAATCAGCAGTCTAGTCTACTGCCATGTGGCCACCCAATCGGGTTGGATTAGACTGCCAATATCAGAGAGAGTTGAGGTTCGAATCTCAGTCGGATGTACTGAGGGTTTTTCTTAAATGGTTTCCCACTTTTCCTCGACTCTAATGCGAGTACACTTCCTCTAAATTAAATCTTCTTCATTCCTAGTAATCCCTAACACATTAGCACATTACTATATATGCGTGTAACCTGAATGCGGTTCTAAAATCTAGTCTTTAGTTTTAAAAGAACCAATAAAAAACACATTTGGATGTTTAAAAGATGAGGAGTCAACTTGATGAAACGTTCTAATCAGACTGGCGATGTTTGGGCGGGGTTTGTGGATATGTGCGAGCGATTGCTTTGACGTGATCAGAATAACAAGTTATTCTCCGTCATCCTCACCAAGGCTCTCCTGGGTTCATGGCTGGTCAGCGGCAGGATTAGCACCTTTTGAAGTGGAATGACCTCGGTGGATGTCCCAACATACTAATACAGCTTGTGTCAACCTAGGTGCTCTTGGGTTAAGGTGCTCGCCTCATGACCCGATATTCGTGGGTTCAAACCCAGCCGGGGTCAATAGATTTTCTTTAGTGATAAAAAGCCATAGCACAGCTTCCTTTGGAGGGGAAGTAGAACCGTCGGTCCCATGTTGATTATGACATGTAAAATAACCCTGGGAGTTATGTGAAAATACCTTTCCCAGCAAAATTGGAAGGCACTTTCACTCTTGCTCACAGAAATGCTCGTCTGTTGATATAATCAGCTGGTTTAGTACCTCAAATAGATAAAAAAGAACTAATTCATTCACGTAGTGGAGAATATTTAATGTATGTTTCCAGCTGGGCTCATTACACATTCAAGCTCTAAGCATATTTTATAAAACGCTATTGGGCTTGGGAGGAGTGGTAACGAATTTAGAAGAAATGTACCCTAATGTGCGTGTAGGGGCCGTGATAAAAAAGTGTTTCTAGTAAAACACCCTCGTAATAGACAGAACTGACGGTGGTGGAGGCATCGGGGCTCAAATCATGGTCGAAGGACTTGAAAAGGATTTTTCCTAACTTATTTCTCACTCTCCCTTTACGCAAATTAAGGTAAAGTTCCTCTAAAATAATACTTTCTATATTCGTAGTTCGTTAGCGTAAGTAATGATAGCGTTAACATGAAGGCGTATTGAGATGGGGGTGTAGGGAACGCGAAAAAAGGTAAGTTTTTCTGAAGTTTTTATAGCGAAACTTTTGTTGGCCAAAATAAATAAAATATTGCTCCGGTAGCAACGTTTCGTTTAATTTTTCTTCACATGAGTTGAATATCTGTCATGAACATAGTGTCATTATCTGAGAAATTTTTTAAACGAAGAGTAGAAGTTATCAAAATTGAGGATTCACATTACAGATATTAAAGAACTGTTGAGTTTAATTTATATATGTAGCAAATTAATCTAAATGTATGTACTGGATAAATATTTTATTAATGGTATTGAAAAATATATTTGCTAAATAAACTGAAAAAAAAATAGTGGTATAAACTCGCTTTTCCCTTCCCCCCCAACCTACATCAGGCGTATGTGCAGGACACAACGTGCGCTTCCTCTCCAAAGTATCGATACTGTACTCATTAAAAGTATCGAAAGAAAACTATCAATTACAATAAGTATCGGTATCGAACGCACATACATTTTTTGCTTTGTCTGCTTGGTGCAACCTTGACTTAAATGAGTTCATTGACCTCTATAAAAGCTTATTTCGTTTAGTTTTTGATGACCGTGATCATTGATAAATAAAGGGGTAGTAGACTGCTCGCTACTCGCCCCATCAGTCATCAGGCTGTATTGATAAACAAAGATGTAAGAACAGCTATGAATTATGACGAGCTGAAAGAGATTAAATGCGAGAGCTGTCTCTTGCATTTCATGCAAAAAATTAGTGAGAATTGAGAAATAGTAGCTATTCCTCCACAGTCCAACTTAGTTAACATTTAATCCCAGGATGATTGAAGATGACAAAAATATTGTTTCTTTCGATACCGATCCGATATCGGGGTGTGTGGACTAATATCAGTAAAAGTATCGGTAAAAAAGTACCTAATAAGAAATACTAGTATATAAAGGAAAATATCGATATTGATAAAGTATCGATACTTGTTAACATCCGTACTTGAAAGTAACCTTTGGTTCCTGCGACCCACGACCGCCAACACAATCCGGCCCTTGCCACATTCCTCTGAAAGAATGCCACTCGATCCCAGGGACGAACTTTCCAATGTTTCACCGAACACGTGGGTCGGGAGATAACAAGAATACAATGGAGGAGCTGCGAGGAACAACATCACTTTCATTTGAGAAGACGAGGATATTGTGTACGGTTGTCTTTCCTATCTCGTTACTTCTCAAACATTGGGGCTATCAGCACCTGGGACCTTGCTCCATCACATCAACAACTGTCGTTCCTTCCTTGTTATATCAAACATTGGGGCTAACAGAACCTGCAATGATACATTTTGGTTCGAATCCCAGTTGGGACGGATCTGAATCATCATATTGGGTTAAAACATTCCAAGTAAGAGTGGTTTTGATTTCGTTGTATCAGAAGTCTTAGTTCCTCTGTCTGTTAAGCTCATTCGACAGTAAAATGTTGTTGCACAATTTAAAAAAGTGTATAAGCTATAAATAGTGATTCAATTATTTCAAACATTACAGTCCATGAGTTATAAGGGGTCAAACTTGATATTTTATGTTTTTACGTTCCATTTTTGAGGCAAAGTAATTAATGGATGATAATTAAATCTAGTGTAACTAGACATTCATTTAAGGTGTATAGTATTAATAATAATTGTATTATTTAAAAAATATTAGTACTATAAATATTTCATTGTGTACACCTCATTTGAATGTCTGGTTTTACTAAATTTAATTCCCATACATTAATTGTTTTGCCTCAACAATGGAACGTAAAAGCATAAAAATAGCAAGTTTGACCCCTTATAACTCGTGAACTGTAATGTTTGAAATATTTAAATAACTAATTATTTTTTTAAATGTTAAAATGGTGAAATACTATTATTTTTAGTGTTGAATGAGCTTAACTTGTAGGTATTGGGTTTAATTACTGTTATTATTATTATTATTATTATTATTATTATTATTATTATTATTATTAGCACCGCGTCTTACTACCCGTTCGGGTTGTACGCACTTACGCTAATGTGTAATGGTAGGGTGACTGTGTGGTGAAATGGAGGACCTACAGTTTAACGTGGGATCCGAACCACGGTGGAGGCCTGGCATTCCACACATTCACAAGATGTCTTGTCAGAGGTGAAGGAAGGGTTCGGTAATCAGATAAATTTGTGCCAGGACCGAGGATTGAACCCCGGACACCAGCACATAAATCCGACACCTTACCCCTAGACCACCAGGTCACCTTTTAATTTCTGTTGTGACCGTAAAATTATCGTTGTAAAAAAAAAAAGAGTTTTTCCCTTTTAACAGTGATGAATTCATTATCAGGGTACTTAATGTTCAGTCTATTATTAGAATTAATTAAGTTAAGTTGCAATTAATTTTCTGATACAATCAGTTTGAACAGAAAGTGCACGTTTATTATTCCCGAGAAAATAAAAGGGTTATTATTTAAGAGATTATAATATCTGTACAATATGTATATATACATGTTTGAATATAATATTTAGTATAATTGATGTTTAGCTAGTACTCCATCTTGCAAAATGAATCATATACTGTGTGTACAAGCACATACAAACCTTACATAACAATCGAATGAGCAAATAATGTAGCATTTCTCACATGGAAATTGCTTAACCATACAACATGAGAACCTTGTTGAATTCGTTTATTCGGTGGTAAATTATTAAAATTAAATAACTCTCAAATTGTAGATATCAGTGGGAACCATGCCAATTCAAAAATAAACACGTTCACATAACGCAAACCCTCTTTCAGCCATGTTGTTGCTAATGTTGACATTTTAAATCAAGGTGGGGCTGTAGAGAAGGACAGTAGGCTACTTTTGTAGTTTTTATAGGAAAACATTTTATTGGCCAAAGTAAATTAAATATGGCTTCACTATAAACATAGAGTTTACTTTTCTTCACGTGGTGATATCAAAAGTTGTTAAATATCTGTCAAGGTTGTCCTGGAATTTAATGACAACTTTTTCTCTTCATTTAAAAAGTTTGTCATCTACTGCCGGCATGCACATGACAGATATTCAACAATTACTGTTGATGTCACCATGTGAAGAATATTAAACTTTATGTTTATATAGGACAAATATTTCATTTCTTTTGACCAAAAAGTGTTTTGCCATAAATAAAAAAAAATGCCAAGACACTAACCTTTTCTCGCGTCCCCTACATCCCCACTTTAAAGTGACGCTTACGAGTGTACACACGTCTTTGGGATGTGGTCAGGATGTTATGTGGTACTTACCATATAAAATAAACGCTTAGGTGGGCACGCAGACAAAGGAGTCAGTCATATGCTCTGACTTGCCAGTGATGGGAATAACGGGGCTAGAAAACTGGCCGGGTGTAATAAAATGTTATTTTTCTTAAATAGTTTGCAATCTCCCACCACGCAAATACGAGTGCATGTGCAATAAACTTTACCTTACTCATCCTTAACTATTAGTATAGATAGGGGGAAGTCCGAGGATAGAAATAGTAGTAATTATAATAAAAATATATTTGATTAAAGATAAAATTTAAATAAATTATGTATTGCAACAATCTTAGAGGTATTTGCTGATGACTTGTCTAGCTTGCTCATTTAGTAAGTTAACATTGCAGGAGCAGACCGTCAATTATTGTCTGCAACAACAACATTTAGTTCCATATAATGACACCATAATCTAAACAACATATACAATATGTTTAACTAGCTCATTGCCGAGAGAGCGTATTATCACACGTGTTAAAATCAATAATTTTCGCGAACCAAAAGGACCTAGTTGGCATGGATTGGTTCCGGGACAAGACCATCGAATGGTAATAGACCCTCCCCCTGGCGATTAAATACGACAGAATTTGGTCTAGATCAAGAAAGCCTGGATGTCGTTTCACTTGCGGATGGTCTATATCAGAAGTTGGCAACCTTGTTTGGGCCCTGATAGAATTTTAGATCTATCAAAAGTCCCGCGATCATTTTCCGTCCCTCCACTCTACTTTTATTTATTATTATTTTCTATACATCTTGTATTTATTCATTAAATTCAACATTTCCTCCGATACTTCTGTCCCTGAATTTGCACAAAATACATAAAATAAATAAAATGTATACTCCGTTTATCATGAAAGGTAGCAGTCTTACCTTGACTGATTACGCTATGGTCCTATCTTATAAGCACTACCATAGTGGAATAATGAAATGTAAGCTTGCTTTTTCGAGACAATATAGTTTTCTTTTGCGATCAACTAAAAATTTCTGCAAAATTGACCTGTCTATCGCGACTGACGTGTTGCCGAACTCCGGTTTAAATGGTTGAGGCCAGATTTCTTGTGGCTGATTGTTAATTTTGATCATAAGCTCTCACTAGAGAGTAAATAGAGAGAGGAGCTCTCGTTCATTTAGGTCACGTGATTCTGACTTGTATTCAAGACCAGTTGTACATTTAAATATCACATAGTGCCCGTGTACGAAGGTTACCATGCATCGGCATGGGCGAGCAATTGATGAGTGGACTTCCCGGGTATCGAACCCAACCCTACTTACACTAATGCAGGTTACTCATATGATGGTCTCACTTGCAACCAACCTCTTCAACTAGACATGACTTTCATCCCATCTTTGTAAGTCTTGTCATATTCTCTATTCGCGTATTTTTTCATTAAAACTTCAAAAACCAGTTTCTATTTATTTATCCCAGTCGCACCTTTCTTTCCCTCCCCCCTTAACAATTATGACAAGAAGCGCCTAAGGAGAGGCAGGTACCGACATGCCGACAGTATGTTATTTTTCCAAGCGTGAACAAGGTGGAGAGATAATCCACAGGGGTGTGCGAAACTTCAAAATGTCAAAATCGGAAGATAAACTATCCTTTGCTTCGACTTTGATAACCACAATAATCTTCGCACCTTCGAAACATTTCAACGAAAGAAGAAGACTTTGATATAATTTTAACAGATTTGAAATATCTCCCTTAATATTACATGTAATCATTTTAGAACTGTCACTAAACAGTATTTTAACACTGACTAGTGTTTAAATGACGTATCTAACGTAAGCATATGTAGATAAATCCAGATGTGTCAACAAATAAATATATTTGACTTTGTTTTTTCTCGAAACCTTGCTCTTTACCTAGGTAGATGCACTAAAGTGATATTTTTTTTTATCACCACGTCTTACTACCCGTTTAGGTAATACGCTTATGTATCATTACAACAATGGTTTTTAGGTATTATGAAGGTAATATTTATAATAAATGTACCCGCATATGTGTGGAGGGAGAGTGGAAAACAGTTTTGGAAAAACCTCCCTCAGTACACCCAACCGAAAGTTTAATTTCGATTTCTACACTCTAGTCTACTGTAAGAGCAGCGCCTTAGACCATGCGGCCACTGAAATGGGTAAAAGGTTGATAGTTAAAGAAATTAAAATTGATGTTATGTAGCAACAACAAAAACCTTATTTTCGACTTCAGATTTGGCTTTGCTCCCTAAGTTTCAAGCTTCACTTAGACTTTGCCTCGCATTTAAAAAGTGACCGGTGACCTGGCGGTCTAGGGGTAAGATGTCAGACTTCTGTGCTGGGGTCCGGGGTTCAATCCTCGGTCCCGGCACAGATTTAGCTGATTACCAAACCCTTCCTTCACCTCTGACAAGACATCTTGTGAATGTGGGGAATGCCAGGCCTCCACCGTGGTTCGGATTCCACGTTAAACTGTAGGTCCTCCATTTCATCTCACAATCACCCTACCATTACACACTAGCGTAAGTGCGTATAACCCGAATGGGTAGTAAGACGCGGTGCTAATAATAATAATAATAATAATAATAATAATAATAATAATAATAATAAGCGACCTTCGCAGACCTCTATAGGTCAATAAGTACCGGTAGGTACAATTCTTCTGGATTTTAGAATTCAAGGTTTAATCCTAGTTTCCAGTCATCTTGTTTGTGATGTGAGCAAACTGTTGTTAGTTCAGAACAGGAAACTATGTAAATATAAATCAAGGAAATGGGACAACCTTTCCGTTCACCGGCTTACCTCGAAGCCTTACACGTATTTTTTATACAGCTGAAGTTGTATTATTACTTCTGATTCATTTATCTCCCTTCGGACAGTAACCTGGAACAAATATTTGTATTAATTCGGAGGTTTGAATTAGTGTTTCGCGTGTTTCTACGCGTTTGAGCGATCAGAATAATTACACTTATGAAGTAGGATAAGAAAGGTAGATTTTGAGCAAGTGTATATGCATTTACGTGAAGGTACAGTGGGAAATAATTTAGGAAAAATAACCTCAATAAACCTCGTTAGGATTTGAAGCTGGATCTTCCGTTACCGGAAAACCAAATTAAACGAGATTGACGCTTGTGTGGGATATCATTCTGGTCAAAGTGTTTTATGCATAGTTATAATTGATATAATTTCAAGTTATTTTATAAAAAAATTCTTTTGTAATTCTATAAAAAGAAAGGTCTACCATAAAGAAAATGAATGAATAGAATATTTTAGTGTTTTATTTTTTCATACATAATCAGTAAGACTCATATATTGATAACAATTTAGTTGGTATAACTTTATGTGAGTATAATAATTTTAATGAGTTTGCATATATATATTAAATATAGTTAGAGCAATATGTTACAATTTAATTTTGACAAGATTTAAACTTTTTTTTTGTGTATAAATAAAATTTGTAGGCCTACATAAACGTCCAATATTATCAAAATATTTTTAAACACAATTAAAAATATTAACAATAGTTGTATTTAAATTGCTGTCACAAGATCTTCATGTCAAAATAATTTCTTAAATAAAATACAAATCAATATTTGATGTGAACTTTATTTTTTGCGTCACGTCTTACTACCCGTCTGGGATGTTCCCATTTAATTACACTGATGAGGTAGGAATGAATGAGGTATAACTTAAAATAAATGTACCCACGTCAGAGTAAAGGGAGAGTGGTAAGAAGCGTTTAGAGAAAAAACCTCCCTGTTACACCCGACCTTCCAGACTACTGAGCCTAGCTTTTAGTCCTCTTGCACACATATGCGAGTTTTATGTGAATTAAATAATATTTGAGTAATTGAAACCCGCCTCGGTGGCGTAGTTAGCTAACGCGCTGGTCATATTGAGCTCGATTACCGATGACGGGGACATCGTGGTTCCAATCTCAGTCGGATGTACTAAAGACGGCTTTTTCAAATTAGTTTTACACTCTCCCTCCACGCAAATGCTAGTATACTTCCTCTAAATATAGCCTTTTTAATCCCTAAAACAATTTGCGTAATTAGTACATAAGCAGATAGCCCGAACGGGTAGTAGGACGCAGTGCTAATAAAACACTATTTGCGGCTTGAAATAAGGGGTACGGATGAAGAGAGTAAAGTATACGAAATTGCACCAGTAATTAATTGGAGAGGGGAAGGGGAAACTGCTAAGGATTGAAAGGATCGTGAGTTAAGGTTATTATTTTGGTAATTTATATAGAAAACATAAAGTTTGACCAAAATAAATAAAATAGCGTTAAAGTTGATATATTTAGTTTAATTTTAGATATATTATAATAATATCAACAGGTCATGAATATTTTTATTAACATAATGGAATTTGATGAGATTTTTTTTTTCTCTTCATTTAAAAAGTTTATGCCTGTATTCCATTATGCCTTTGACAAACATTCAATAACGTCTTAAATTATTATTTGTAGAAAATTAAACTAAACCTGTATCTACTGGAACAATATTAGATCCATATTGGCAACAATAAAAAAAATATTTTTTTGTTATAAAAAATACTGACCTTAACTCGCGTAACCGCTCATCCCACCTTAAGACATATCGACTCTGATTCACAATTGCTGTGACATGAAGCAACGTAAAGGACTAAGAAGCCCTTGATAAAGGAACTGTCCCTGTGTTTTGTCCCAAGCAAGGTCTCTCGACATCACAGAGCTAAACCCTTGATAAAGGAACTGTCCCTGTATTTTGTCACAAGCAAGGTCTCTTGACGTCAGAGCCAAACCCTTGATAAAGGAACTGTCCCTGTGTTTTGTCACAAGCAAGGTCTCTCGACATCACAGAGCCAAACCCTTGATAAAGTGGAACTGTCCCTGTGTTTTGTCTCAAGCAAGGTCTCTCGACATCACAGAGCCAAACCCTTGATAAAGGAACTGTCCCTGTGTTTTGTCCCAAGCAAGGTCTCTCGACGTCACAGAGCCAAACCCTTGATATAGGAACTGTCCCTGTGTTTTGTCACAAGCAAGGTCTCTCGACATCACAGAGCCAAACCCTTGATAGAGGAATTGTCCCTGTGTTTTGTCTCAAGCAAGGTCTCTTGACATTACAGAGCCAAACCCTTGATAAAGGAACTGTCCCTGTGTTTTGTCACAAGCAAGGTCTCTCGACATCACAGAGCCAAACCCTTGATAAAGGAACTGTCCCTGTGTTTTGTCTCAAGCAAGGTCTCTCGACATCACAGAGCCAAACCCTTGATAAAGGAACTGTCCCTGTGTTTTGTCACAAGCAAGGTCTCTCGACATCACAGAGCCAACCCTTGATAAAGGAACTGTCCCTGTTTTTTGTCACAAGCAAGGTCTCTTGACGTCTCATAGCCAAACCCTTGATAAAGGAACTGTCCCTGTGTTTTGTCATCAAGCAAGGTCTCTCGACATCACAGAGCCAAACCCTTGATAAAGGAACTGTCCCTGTGTTTTGTCACAAGCAAGGTCTCTTGACGTCATACCTCAGCGAGCCAAACCCTTGCCTCTCACTCCCACTTTCCGATAGCCCGGTAGGTAAGTTCGTCGCGAGGACCACAACTTTCTCATCTTCACTCACTTTCCTTGCGACCTCTCTCCTTCATTTCACTCTCTTTTTACGTTTACCTCCACGCTTCACTTGGCTTTCCACTTCAACCACAGGGGTGCACAAACACTCCTGGCGAGGTCAGGGAGTTTCGACCTCAATGCGAATGTTGGTGCACTTCCATAAACTTTGGTCTTAATTATTTAATTACCCTATATATAGTGGAATCATGATAGTAAATAAGTCTTAGTAAATATAAGATAATGTTATTTAGGGGTGTGTGAAGGTTACAATTTAAATGCAAGGAGGGTCCAAAACGAAACTTGAAACATGTGAAGCAAATTTTAAAATGAAGTCGAAGTTACGTTGGTGTTGTTTTTTGTTACATTTAACTACTAGTTATTTTTAAATTATCTAATTTTTGCAACTATTTTTACCGGTTGTTCTTTGGGACTGTGAGATGTGGTCTCTTCTCACATAAATATTTCCAGCAGTTAATTGCTTCCCCCGGAATATGGATCTTCCTACCAGAAAAGTAATGTACAACAATCATTTGAGGCTTACATAAACTTGTCAGTTCGACAAAGTTGCGGTGAAAATTCTTGTGTTTGAGTAATTATGAACCTACAAAACATCAAAATTATTCAACATAAATGCCTGAAAACGACTAAAAAATTATTTAAATCTTTAATATAGGGTAGAATTCTACCTATAAAATATATAATTTTTTCTATAAAATATATACATTTACAAAATCAGGTATCATGAACACAATGTATGTGCATATAAACATTGTCTATTATGTATATTTTTTTAGTACCACGTCTTACTACCCGTTCAGGTTACACGCTGATGTACTAATTACGCTATTGGTTTTAAGGATTAGGAAGGTTATATTTAGAAGATATGTACCTGTATTTTAATGGAGGGAGAGTGGAAAAACAGTTTGGAAAGAAACACACTCAGTACACCCGACCAAGATTCGAACCTCGATCTCCCCGTCGTCTGTAGTCTATTTTACTGTGAGAATGACGCCTTAGACAAATTGGTTACCGAAGAGGGTGTCAATAAATTCCTTCGCAGTGGTTCTAAATACACAATATTCACTTTCTTGACAAACAGTCTACATAACATTTACAAACACTACAAACACCATGTTTAGAGTAAGTGTAAGAGCTGAAAGTGTAATCCACCTTTTTCTTAGCACAGAATAACTTTCTTCAATCTATTTACAAACACTTTACGTAATTTTTCAGCCTTAATAGTCCACATATAACTTTTAAATAGTATGCTTTTAATTCAAAAATGATTTTGAATCATTTGGTAAACCTCAACATTGACGTTCCTTATAGAACGGCTCAATGCATTTCAAAAACTCCAAAGGTATGAATGAATTATTCTTGAAAATGTTCTCAATTAACTCATTTAGGTGGTCAAATGATCACTCTTGCAACACACTTAACTATTAATTATGAGGAAATCTGGGTTCAAATTCAGGTCGCGGTGATTTTTCTTAATGTTTTCCCACACAACATCCACGCGAATGCTGGTACACTTCTTATAAATAGCCCAATAGTGTAGTAAAACTTGGTGACAAAACCAAAGTGGACATATATTTGTATATATGTATATGAATTGGGTTTGGGGTTGGGGTTAGGTATTGGGTTTTTTGTCACCAAGTTTTACTACACGTTTAGGCTATTTATTACTGAAAAAGGACACTATATATTTAGAGTATATACATTGAGTGAATTAATTGGTGTCAAGTATTATGAGGGCGTTCTCCCATCGACCTAACATTAAGATAAGCTCAAACAAACATAGAAAGAGAAACACTTCGTTTTAGAGTTATTTAAGGCTATCCTCAAAGATGGATTGGTCATGGGGGTTCCATTAAATGGCCTGCTTGGTCACTGGATTTGAACCCGATGGATTTTTATCTCTGGGGACATTTAAGATCCACTTCTTACTCAACTCCTGTGCCTGATGTTGACTTTTTAAGAGAGTGTTTCGTAAATGTATATGAGGAAACACATAAAAACCTAGGTATATTCAACAACTTACAACAAAGCATGGAACACAGGTTCAGAGGATACATCGAAGCAGGACAGCATTTTGAACCATTTTTATAAAGAAATGTTCTGTTTTCTTGTGTTTTGTTGTTGCTGGGTTTTTTCTAAGCTTTGTTTTGGTTAGTTGCATTACTTATTCTGTTAGATTGCTTATTAATTGAACAATAAAATTCGTGTTAGCTCAGAAACTAAGCGTTTCTAGACCCATGTTTATATGAGCTTTTCTCAATGTTTGATCGATGGGAATACGCCTCTACACCTATTAATATACATCCTGTATAGTGATATTTATAGAACTGTGCGGTTACAGAAGATTTAACCATGCCATATAAGACAGTTCTTGACTTTCACAGGGACAGTCCTGCACTATTTGTAATTTGTTTAATTAACATCTTCACACAGGGCCGATACAAAGGTTTCATACGCACTGGATAGACTTTAAAATGTTCGTCCCAGTTGCATTCTGGGTCATACGAGTATCAATAAACCCCACTCCCCTATGTGATTAATAATAATAATAATAATAATAATAATAATAATAGTAATAATATGCAAAAACACCCAATAGAAAAAATAGAAAAATTATATAAATTACAAATTAGAAATATCCTTTGTTCTCTTCTATTTATATCTATATTTTCGGGAGTTTTCAATTTAATATCAGAGTGATTTGCCAACAAAGCCTTTACATTTAATTTTTAATTATATTATAAATATTAGCCAAAGTTTAATGATCGTATACTCAAAACATAATTACAGTTGATAAGAAAATAAAATATACTATCGAAACATGAGATGTATTCTAATAGAGATACTCAAATGTATTATTACAGTGACAATAATTATGAAATAAGTGCTACCTTTCACTAATTCATGTTCTACACTTTTTGTTGATGTCCCTCGTATTTTTCTGTACTCTTGACCTCTGTTCCAAGAAAGCAATACCATATAAGACTAGTTTAAATTTTATGGAAATGTTTCTTGTAAGCAGATTTAATTCAAGGAAATAATTTAACTGTTCAAGGATAATATTAATTTCCCTTCCTTTAGAATAACCGCAGTAATAATGTAGTAAGTTTTATTTTGTTATTACATTACACTGAAATATATACGATCTTGATAAAATATTTGATGCAACATATATTTATGGTAGTGGTTCTCAAAAAGGATGCCACGGCATTCTGCCGTGTGGTGATGATAATTTGAGAGCCACGAAAATATGGATGAAGTGTTGCACCAAAAGATATTTCTCTTTTTAGTTAGGTAATTGTAATTTAATGTTCCTAGAATTAGTTTTGATTTAAAAATATTTTTTTTTATTTTAAACAATATGCTTTAGACATAACGTAGAACTTTATGATAGAGTGTGAAGAATATATATACAATGTTTACTAGACTAGAAAAGTAGTTTTTACTATTTTATGTGATTTTATGATCGCTATTAATTTTAATTTTATTTTGTTCAACATAATATCCAATTATAACTTAAAAATTCACTATGATTCAAGGTCGAAAAGTCCTTTGGTGGAATTTTATAATGTCAGAGGGATATAACAAACAAAAAATTATGTATCCTAAGCTTTGTTTTAGTTACATCTGTGTAGGAGTGTGCGAAGGTGATTTTTAAAATGATGTATCCTAAGCTTTGTTTTAGTTACATCTGTGTAGGAGTGTGCGAAGGTGATTTTTCAAATTCGAAGTGAAACTTGAAACACGCGAATCAAAGTTGAGTTGTAAGTCCAAGTTAATATTTTTGTTGCTGTCCTATAACACTACTTTTAATCTTTTAATCATCTAAGTGCATCTAGGTAAAGAGAAAGGCTAGAAAGAAAAAAACATAGCACTCTATATTATTTCATGCTGACGTATCTTAATTTGTCTATGCTTACTTTATCGGTGTCATTTAGTCACTAGTCAGTGTAACTGACCCCATGGTGTAGTGGTCAGTGCACCCAGCTATGAGTCTAGGGATATCGGGTTCGTTTACGGCTAGTAACTTGGGTATTTTTCTCGAAAGGGTAATTTACCCCAGCGGTCGCCATGGTTTCGTTAGTTAGACTAAAGATATGTTTTAATTGTTTCCACTGGTTCCACAGCCTCATACAATCACCATCAACTCATCTCATCGGGACATGGAAAGAGCCTCCACGGAAAGGATGTACGATTAGTACATTCGGGTGTTACCTGGGCAATGGTACATTAGTACTGGCTAGTATTTCCACCACTGGACTACGAGGGATATATATATATATATACACTGATCGGTGGTTAAAATACTGTTTAGTAGTTCTAAAATGAGTAAATGCCAAATTATGTCATATTTGCTGGGGTATTTCAAAAGCCACTCATGTTATACTAATGTTTTCTTACTAATATTTTGAAATGTTTCAAAAATTCAAAGATTATTGTGGGTGTAGAAGTCAAAGTTTATGATATTTGACCTTTGACCTCCACATTACTAAGCTTTGCTTCCTCCTAGTGATCAGTACCGGCATTGAGGTTTGTTGCGCCACGCCCGTCAGTATGCTCACGTCCGACATTCGAGTCCTCTGCTCAAGAGGAAAGTGAAGTTTCGGATGACCTTGACAATGTTAAGGAGCTAAGTGTGTCATGTCGTGGTGTGTGTCTGACGATCCTTGAAGCACGAAACATTGGACCCGACATCTTGTCCCGCCCAGCTCATTAAATCACGGCCCTTGAGGCGTAGCCACGAGTAATGAGGGCTGTCCTCGTACGGTTAAAGCTGTGTGACATCGAGACTTTCATGTTCGTACCAGAAAGAGACTTACATGTGTGTACCAGAAAGAGACTTACATGTTCGTACCAGAAAGAGACTTACATGTTCGTATCATTAAGAGGCTTACATGTTCGTACCAGAAAGAGACACATGTTTGTACTAGCATATAAACTTACATGTTTGTACCAGCATAGAGACCTACATGTCTGTACCGGCATCTAGATATTGATAGGTCTGTACCAGCCTAGAGATCTACAAATTTGTAAAAACATCGAGATTTGATGATGTAATATTATAACTTAATTAATGGACGTGCCTGCGTTTTGCTACCCATCATCCCAATATATTGTTTTACTTAAGGTGGGGGTGTGGGGAACTTTAGTTAAGGTAAGTGATTTTGCAGTTTTCATAGCAAAACATTTGTTTGACTAAAATAAATAAAATATTACTTGAACGGGAACAAAGAATTTAATTTTCTTCACTTGGTGATAACAACAGTTGTTTAATATCTGTCATGAGCATAGCAGCATTAGTTAACAAACTTTTTAAATGAAGAGAAAGAGTTTTCATTAAATTCCAGGACAACCTTGACAGATATTCAAGAACTGTTGATATGAAGAAAATTCAACTATATATTTCTACCGGAGAATGATTCCATTTCTTTTTACAAAAATAGTGTTGATATAAAAACTTTAAACTTATCGCTCTTAGCTTGTGTTTACTACACTCCCAGCTTCAAGATACCAATTATAGACGTAGAATTTTAGAATAAGCAGCTGAATTTTTATAAAGGGAGAGTTGTAAATTATTCTTTAAACACTTCTTTTAATTTTGACCTTCCTCCGTGATAATGCATTAAACTAAGCTAATTCCAGTTGACCTAACTGGGATCAGAACCTCAATCTTACTGACACTGGCAAATCAGACAAGTAGAGACTGACGCGTTTGTTTACAAACCTCAACAGTTTTGGGTAGCTTATTCTTAAAAGGAGTAATTTCTACGAATTAATCATATTATAAGAAATTAATATAATCAAACGTGACAAACAATTCGCAACATTATTGAAGATATACATTTTTATATTCTGTTACCTTGTTAAAATGTTCAATATTGGAGCAACGAAAGAGAAATGACTCACATTCAGGTGTTTTATTTTGAAACTTGCTAGTAAAGCCTAAGAGAAACACGCAAGGATAGTCAGGAAGTCTCTAATGAACTGGTTTTAACCTTAGTAAAAAAAAATACCAGGACATAATTGGTGGGTGGAGCAGTCAATTAATGAAGAGGGAAAGTAGCTCAGTGTCACCAATGTAGGCTGTACATATTTACCAAAACATTACATTTTGTTCACGGACTATATCAAGAACCTGCTTCAGTGGTCGCATTGTCCAAGCCGTCACTCTCGCAATCGATTAGACTGCTGATGACAAGGAGCTCGGGGCTAGAATCCCAGTCGGAGGTATTGAAACGGTTTTTCCTAAATGGCTATCCCCTCTCCATCCACGCAAATTCGGGTACAATTCAACCCTCCTTGTCCCTAGCTCATAAGCCTAATTAATACAGATGCGTATAACTTGAAAACATAGTAAAACATGGTTCTAATTAAAATTATTATGATGAAACGTTTGAAACATCTTTAGTGCGTATGTATAATGATCTTACGGTCCCAGGTTTGATTCGTGGAACGACTGTCATATTTAAAATGGGAGCTTTCTCTTTTATGCCAATGGATTAACTTTAATGAGACAGGGTCTTATATCTGTTCTAGAGTTAAGTTAGTTTGTAAGTCTTGTACTGATATAATCAATTGATTACGAAAAGGCACATGAAATTCCCCTTGTAAGAATAAAAAAGACTAAGATATTTTGCCTATATTGTAATTCAGTCAATCAAATTATTCCAAATGTGTTCTCAAAGTATAGCACCAAAATTAATTAGAGGATATTTCTGACAATTAAAAATTATTAGGCCTGTGTGATGATTTAAAATATTGAGGTCGAAGGTCAAATCTCCTTCACTTTGTCTTCAACACCCACAGTCACCATAGCATCTTCGAAACATTTCAAAGGAAGAAGAAAACACTGATAATATATTAAAGACAGATTAGAAACATCTCAGATATATTTTAGCATTTAATCATTTCAGAACGGCTACTAAACAATATTTAACACCGAGTAGTGATTAAATGTCATGTATAAATTAGTAAGAATTGCTACATTTAGCTATGTCAGCATATAAGAATGCAATGTGCAATGTTTTTTTAAGCCTTTCTCTTTTCCTATATGACCTTAATAGAAAATTAAAAAATTAAAAATGTTTTGCGAAAATAAAACGTTAAACTCAACTTGGGCATCGCTTCAACTTTATAATTAAATAGTGATGTACTCACACGCTTAAAATATATTAAGAACAATAATTATGTATTTACCTGCTCTTAATTTATTTTATCGTTTTGACAACCCATTTAAAAATGTATATACATGAGAACGTATTTTCAAAGCAGAAGAATGTAGAACCTATTTATTGTATTTTCAACTGATAAAAAAGAACAAAGCTAATAGGAAAATTCCTTTAAATTAACCTATATTCTTATAAAATTAGTGTAAAACCCGTCATTTTTATGCACTATATTTTTGTTTTTTATAGGATCAAAAGTATTCTTAGTGCTTTTTATTATTATTATTATCACCGCGTCTTACTACCCGTTCGGGTTATATGCACTTACGCTAATGTGTAATGGTAGGGTGATTGTGAGATGAAATGAAGGACCTACAGTTTAACGTGGAATCCGAACCACGGTGGTGGCCTGGCATTCCCCACATTCACAAGATGTCTTGTCAGAGGTGAAGGAAGAGTTTGGTAATCAGATAAATCTGTGCCGGGACCGAGGATTGAACCCCGGCTGCCAGCACAGAAGTCTGACACCTTACCCCTAGACCACCAGGTCACCCTTCTTAGTGATATCAAAGCAACTTGTCTTGGTAAATGAACTACTTAAGGTGGGTATGTAGGGAACGTGATAAAAGGTTAGGTTTTTTTGCAGTTTAAAGGTAAAACTCTTTTGTCAAAAGAAATCAAATATTGCTTCTACATCAACATAGAATTTAATTTTATTCCCATGGTGATATCAACAATAATTATTGAATATCTGTCCTAAGCGTAGTGGAATTAGATGAAAAACTTATTAAATAAAGAGGCTGTCATTAAAGTCCAGGACACCCTTGACAAATATTCAACAACTGTTGATATCACCATGGGAAGAAAACTAAACTCTATGTTTTTACTAGATAAATATTTTATTGATTTTGACCAAAAAATGTTTTGCCATAAAAACTGACTTTTCCTCGCGTTCTCTGCGTCCCCACCTTAAAAAATATTAGAACTAAGATTCTTCTAAGCCCTAATAAGGTCCATACATGATCAGTCAGACTGTCAGTATTAATTATTACTTTATTAATAATGACAGTCTGACTGATCGTGTAGGGGTATACTAGTAATAATATGAAACATCCAAATATAAAAATTAACGTCTAACAGAAATGTTATTGAATAAAGAACGTATATAATATTAAAAGCATCTAGTTTAATAGCGGAGTACTATTTTCGCTTATTTTTTTATCACAATCCAAATAAAGCTTCTATAGAACTTTATACAAGGTATTTTTCGATACATATTTATAGAGCACTTAAATAATATATGTTCTTAACATGACATAACCTGAATCAGTGGTCGCATTGTCTAAGACGTCATTCTCGTAATAAATTGGACTTCTGGTGACAAGGATAATGGGGTTATAATCCTTGTCGGGTGTAAAAAAAGTTGTTCTCTTAAATAGTTTTCTACCCTCCTCTCACGCAAATGTGGGTACATTTCCAATAAATCGTAATTTTCTCATTCATACCCCACTAGTGTAAACATGTGTATACATCTAACGGGTAATAAGATGGGTTGCACACACAAAATATAAATGAAATGAATATTGGATGCGCATTACATTTACTTCCATGTTGTGCTTGAGCGTATTTTGCCCACCCTAAAACTTGGAAACCCCCTGAAAGCTAGGCAAACATGTTGACGCAGCTGTGTCTCTAGATTGCCTAGTTTAAGAACTTAGGACAATTAGATCAGAGACAATTATTGAAACCGTTATAATATTATTAACAGTTACTTGTGCTCAAGGTAATTGCTTTTGGTGGCCTTGCATTATTTCTGATGCACAAACATTGCACACTTACCTCCCTTAAGCACAAGTCAATTTCTTTAAAACCATTTGTGTCTTTAATGATGAAATCCGCTTTAATGGTCGAATAAATGACCATCTCTGTGGTATAGTGGTCGGAGTTCCTGGCTGCAGGTCCCATGATCGATCCCAGGCGCTTCCAGAATTTTTCTATAGGGCCGTGGTTCTAGAAAAGTGTCAAACTCCGCCTCGTGAGAACAAATTAAAAGCTACTTGAATAAATGAGTAGCAGCTCCTATCTAGAAAACTGAGATTAACAGCTGGAAGGGTTGTTGTGCTGACCACATGGCACCCTCTATCTGCAAATGTTTGCATTTTCATCGCTAACTGTGGTGGCCTCTCAGTCGTTATAGCTCACTTGTGGGCTCGCCCCATGGAGTTTTTAATGGTCAAATAGTTTAAGGCGTCACTCTCGTTATAAGACTGAAATACCGATGACGGAAAGATTAGGGTTCAATTTTCGCTCAGGCGTACTGAGGGTGGTTTTTCTTAAATGGTTTTCCACTCTCTCTCTCTCTCTCTACATAGATACGGGAACACTTTATAAATCTAATCCTACTCATCCCTAGCACACTTGAGTAATTCGTATGAATGCGTATAGACTGAACGGGTAGTAAGACACGAAGCTAAAAAGACTGTAGTGATTAGTCTTGATTTATTTTTTAAGAACTATTCTACGTAATATCACCCATCCAGGTTATCCACATAGCTACACAATAATAGTTTAGTAATGAGAGATGTAGAATTTTATAGATAATCTACCCTCACTTTCATGAAAGAAGAATAGTAACACATTTAGGGATAAAGCCTCTCAGTAAACTCGGTATGGATTCGAACCCCGACCTCATCACTGTCAATCCAGATACACTACTTACGTGGTAAACAGGCTACACAGTTCGGGTTTATTTATACACCGGGCCTAAGGTTGAAATCAGATACCAACAAGTTTTTCTTTTATGACTAATCAACCAACATCCCTTAGTTCAGCAAACAAAAGAAAACGCTGACAAATACGAGGCTATCAGGTTTAACCTAACACTAAACAATTACCATAATCATTTTCATTATATCTTAAAAATACAATATATCAGAGTGAAGAAGAGGATGTTTTAATGTGTGAGAAAACTATTTTTAAGTTATATGAAAACAAAGTCAAGACATTAACGGGAATCACAGTTATTTAAACAATAGTAAACGTTCTTTAATTGTATATAGATTGTCTTTGAAGGTTTTCTAGACTGGTGTCTGAATTAAAACCAATATTTCAGGTTTGAGACGCGTTGACTGCTGACATTTTGGCTGTAGTAATAACAGGAAAACATTCGGGATGTTTCATACGCGATAGCTACAGCCGAAACGTCTGAATTATTCCCAACATGGCTAAAACAATAATTTCAGTTTTATAAATTTGTTTGATTTTTAGAATCTATATGGCTTGTACCCTTAGTTAGAACAAATTAATTAACAGTCAGACTTTATTTATTGTGTAGGTTACACCCCATTCGTAACTTGCCCAGTTTATGAATCGAGAAAATCTCTGACCATTTCACGAACTGGGCAGCTCCAATATTTACCCAATTTCTTAACTGGGCGAATTTTTGCCCAGTTCATGAAATGGATAAGTGAAGAACAGGATTGGTCTTTAAATTAATTTAACTTTTAATTGTTTCATAATGGAAGGTTAAGTTAAGTTAGACTGGGTTAATTTAATAGAATATCTTAAAACCAATTTTATTTAAGCTTGTAGTAGATAGTACAATAGGTTCCAGTTCATGAAATGGGCAAGAGTTAATACAATTTTTGCCCAGTTCGTAAAATTGTCAAGCGAAAAAATTAGTTCACAGAATGAGCAGAAGTTTTAATATTGGGGTGTAATATATACAATAATATTAAAAGATCTTATTTAAGTTGATTTAAAAAATATCAAGATGTTTATAGATAATTAAAGGTCAAATTTATGGAGCTAAGCTATGGGCCCTTTGAAAAAAGAGAGAAGGATTACTTGTAAGGCTTTGGGGTATGGTGTTGGAAAAGAGTATGGGCAATAAAGTGAACCAATTGAGTGACTAACGAATAAGTGCTAAGAAGAGTGAATGAAAAGCTAATCCCTATGCAGGTGATTTTATGAAGACAGTCCAAATGGATTGGTGACATTAATAGAAGGAAAGGTGGAAGGAAGAAAGGGATGATGAATACAAGGAAAGAAGATGAAGATTCATGCTATAATAAAGGAAGCTGTTGATAGGATAAGCTGGAAGATTCGCTTTGGACAATGGACAAGACAAAGGACCTGTCGAAACACATAATACATAAAAATAATAATAATAATAAAACCTATTCGGTATCCTCATTGAGTAGATAAAGTGTACACAAGTATGAAAAATATATGATTTAAAAAAATTGAACCTTATATGTAGGTAAAATCTGTAGCAATTGACCTTAATTTAACACTTGATTACTAATTTTAAAAGACTTGTACCGTGTATAACCCAAAAAAACTAACGTTTTTGCTCTTTTTCCGTCGGTAATAATAAAACTGATAAAACCTCTTAGTGACATGATGGTAGATATACAATTGGTGAATGGCATGACAGAAAGCTTGGGTTCGATATCTGACTACATCATTTATTTAGGTCAAATCGTGAGGTGAACAACACTAAATGATTGGGTTACAAATGCACGCTAAATTACATGGTAATAAAATCGACTTAACCAAACTTGATATTTTAAATCCCCCACCCCCCCCCCCCCCACCC
>CABFVZ010001139.1:1975-102653 GCA_902151445.1 Timema monikensis | reverse complement strand
TCACCCCCACTGTCGTGTATATAGTTGAGAATGGTTCGCACAGTTCTTCAACCTTGCAAAATTTTGCAACTTTTAAAGTGAGTATTGATTGCAGATAAAGGTCGTGAAATATGAACCCACCCATCATGGCGGTACTTGTCTTTAATGTGTCGCAAGATGGGCGTGTACCACAAGTTAGTACAGTCTCACTCTAAGAAAGTGGCCCCTCTGAGAACAACAAAACACACCCAATTTGATAATCGTACTAACACACAATTTTTAGAAAATTATAAAACAATAGAAAATACACAAAAACAGATTATTTGAAATAATCTGATATTTTAAGTTAATTTAAAATAACTAACCTCATTTTAATTTCTGAATATTTCTACCGATAATTCGTTTATTTAACATAAGGGTTGTCTTTTTATTATTTTTTAGCATTGCATCTTACTACCTGTTCAGGTTATACATTTATCTACTAATTACACTAGTGAGTTAGGGATGAGGATGGTTGGATTGAGCGTAAGTGTACCCGCATTTGTGTGGAGGGAAAGTTGAAAAAAATTGGGGGAATCTCCTTCAGTACACCCGACCGGGATTCAAACCCTTAACTCCCTGTAATCGGCGGTCTAGACTAACATGAGTGAGACGCCTTGGGCCATGCAGCCACCGAGGCAGGCCACAAGTGTTATTAATTACTTAATCTAGGATAGGGCGATGAAGAAGGTAACTCAAAGAAAATATACCATTAGTGTAAAAAACGAAAGGTAAAACCATAATTAAAATAATTTGAAAAAATTCCTTAATTTCATTCAGCCAGGATTCAAATATCAACGGCTTAAAAGTCTAATCTGAATGCAAATTTTACGCCTACCACTTTTTAAATTTAATTTAAAAGTTATTATAGTATTTCGTTTTTTTTGCATAAATGTTGTGGTTTTTGAAACTTAGAATACACAGTTCTAGACTAGATATTGTTGGAAACCTTCCTCGCTATTTACTTTATATATAAACCACTTTAACGTTAGTATTGAAGTTTTTGGGCCAAATCCCTGAAACTTTAATAAACGTGTGAAACTTTTTTATGTGACAAAGAAAATTTTTGTGTAAAATCTCTATAAATATATTTTTAGGACTATGAACTGATAATTTCAGAAAGCAAAAGGTTTTTCCCAACAAAAATAAAGTACTTAAAATAATTCAAATGTGGTAGGCACAGCCATAATGTTAATAATTTGTGTGTCATCTTAAGTAATAATCTTTTACGTGAAAATACATAGTTAAGTTTATAAAATGGGAATCATGATTGTTCTTACGTAACATTTATTTCTTTTTTTAAATATGTGTTTATATATTTTTTTCTATCGAATAACACAACAGATGTGTGTTTAAAAATGTTTAGCCTTTTTATATTATTTTTTTAAAGGTTATAACATTCTACAGGAAATAAATTGTGTATGTTTCTTAATATTATATAAGCCCAGATACACCTGACATAATAGTAAAGGTCATACCACTGAAGACGCGCAGGCAGATGGCTAGATAATACTGCTGAGCGAAAGTTGATGATGACTTTACATAATTCAGAATTAGTAAACAAAAATACTGGTTATCCTGGTTGTTTCTAACACATCGCATGACTAATATTATTATTATTAGCACCGCGTCTTACTACCCGTTCGGGTTATACGCACTTACGCTAATGTGTAGTGGTAGAGTGATTGTGAGATGAAATGGAGGACCTACAGTTTAACGTGGAATCCGAACCACGGTGGTGGCCTGGCATTCCCCACATTCACAAGATGTCTTGTCAGAGGTGAAGGAAGGGTTTGGTAATCAGATAAATCTGTGCCGGGACCGAGGATTGAACCCCGGCCGCCAGCATAGAAGTCTGACACCTTACCCCTAGACCACCAGGTCACCCAACGGGTAGTAAGACGCGGTGCTAATAATAATAATAATAATAATTTCGTTTTTAAATCGTGTACTGATATAATCAGTTTGTTCAATTGCACGTTAAATACCTAAAATAAGAAAAATGCTCATAAAGTGTTTTTACCATGTTCTAATGTATCTCATGATTGTTCCTAATAGCAGAACATATATTCTCTGTTGTAGATTACTGTTTGTAGTGCTTCTGATAACAGTAGCAAAGTTATCGCTCGCCAGACCTCAGAGTGACGTCACGTTGATCACAAAGCCTGAGCCAGGACAGGAGTATGTCATCTTCAACAGTGGGCAGACTAAGCAGACCAAGAGTCTGGAGCAGTCACAGAATGGGCCGCAAGGTAGGACCTACGGTCATCACACTTCACGATATTAACGTGGGAATGTAGTAGACGAGAGTTGAGGACATTATTTCTGCAATTTTTGTATGTAAACTTGTTTTTTTGTCATACCCGCCTCTTTGGCGTAGTTGACTAACGCGCTAGACATGTTGAGCTCGACTGCTGAGGACGGGGAGATCGAGGTTCGAATCTCGGTCGGGAGAACTGGGGGTGGTTTTTCCTAAATGGTTTTCCACTCTCACTCCACGCAAATGCGGGTTCACTTCCTCTAATTCAACCTTCCCAATTCCTAATCCAGTAGCGTAATAAGTACTTAAAGTGCGTATAACCCGAACGGTTAGTAAGACGTGGTGCTAATATTTTTTTTTCATAAGAAATCAAATATTTATCTAGTAGAAAAAAAGAGTTTAATTATCTTCATATGTTGATATAAACAGTTGTTGAATATATGTCAAGGATGTCCTGGAGTTTAATAACAACTTTTTCTCTTCATTTAAAAAGTTTCTCGTAAAATTCCGCTGTGTTTGTGACATATATTCAGGACCTGTTGATATCATCACGCAAAGAAAATTAACCTCTATATTTCTACTGAAGTAAGGTTTTTTTGGGCAAAAATATTTTGATACAAAAACAGGAGAAAATATCCCTTTACCTTACACTCTCTACACTTTACACTTCCCTCTTAAAGTGGGATGAAATTGAAGGTGGGCGTGAGTTAAGGTATGTGTTTTGGAAGTGTTTAAAACAGCAAACCTTTTTAGCCAACATGAATTAAATATGATTCCAGCAGATATCCTTAGTTTAATTTTAGACATATGGTAATATCAACATATCTTGAATAACTGTTATGGGCATAGCAGCATTTGATGAGAAACAATTAGGATAAAATTAAAAAGTCCTGGTAAAATTCTACAATAGCCATGACGAATATTCAAGAAATTATTGATTATACTTACTACTATGTGAAGCAAACTAAACCAAACGTATCTATTGAAGAAATAGTTTATTTAAACTTTTCAAACAAGTGTTTTGTTATAAAAACTACAAAAATAATAACCTTGGATAGCGCTTCCTTTTATCCTACTCTAGGTTCCCTTAAGACCGCCTTCAAGAGCGTTAAAACGCATTATGTGCGCTCAGCTGTCTCGCACTAGTTAAATATAAGTCTTTCATTTCAAATTATGGTTTGTACCAAATTAAAATTGAACGATATCAACAGTACTGTCTATCATAAAAAGACTCACTTTTTGATCTGAATAAAATTAAGATAAAAGTGAACATCTAGAATTAGCTCGTTTTCAACGATCGTTTAGCGAATGTCCGCAGTTCAGTGGCTAAGGCGAATAGTATAGGAAAATATAGTCCAATTTTCATAGAAAGGGCCTTCAACTAGTAAAATGACTAGATCGACATTAACAGAGTCATACGTCAAGTCATGTGATCTACAGCTGTCACTTTTGATAGATATCATCAATACCTCTCAAATAATGCTATTATCATTATTATTATTTTTATTAGCACCGCATCTTACTACCCGTTCAGGTTATACGCACTCACGCTAATGTGTAATGTTAGGGTGATTGTGAGATGAAATGGAGGACCTACAGTTTAACGTGGGATCCGAACCACGGTGGAGGCCTGTCATTCTACCTATTCACAAGTTGTGATTAATACAAGTCTTGTCAGAGGTGAAGGAAGGGTTTGGTAATCAGATAAATCTGTGCCGGGATCGAGTATTGAACTCCGGACTCCCAGCATAGAAGTCTGACATCTTACCCCCCTAGACCACCAGGTCACCAATAATGCTGATAAAATAGTAAAATATCGACAATTTTGGCCGTATAAAATAAAATGTACTTTCTAAAAAGCCCTTTATATGAATTAGACCGTAAATATAGCCCTCTACAAAAGAATTGAACATTTGTTTTTGGCACCACAACAGGAAATTCTCAGAATAGTTTAGTAATATATTTTGTTTTGAATCGTTCAAAGCTTTATTATAAAAATACATATCTAAGTGTGATTTATACCTCGAGAAAATAATCACCTTAAAAGATTTAACCACCAGCTCTAGCTCACCAGTCAGATCTTCCAGTTTAGATGAGAGCCACGGACTCGATTCACATACAAACTAAAATACAAGTATACTACTGTGATATTTTTATTTTTCACTAAATAAAAGTCAATGTTACGAGGACTGGTTGTTTTTATTATTCTGCATGCTATATGAGTTTATAATAATACTTTAAACGACACTTAAGTGTAATAGTAACTTAAATAGAGCCCTTTAAGGTAGTTCCATAACTTTCAAGCAAACAGCTACACTCATGTGTTTTTTTTTATAAAATATTACAAATTTATGTTAATTTTAATGAAAACATTTTTCCTAAATAAATATTCAGTTTACCTCCAACAAAGAAGTTACCAGCATCTATGGTCAAACAGTCTATGATGTCATTCTCACAAGAGACTGGGTCGATAATAATGGGAGGCTAAGGTTCAAATCTCGGTTGGGTGTATTGAGTGCAGTTCTAACTAAATATGTACCCATTCTCCATACACGCAAATGCAGATACATTTCTTCGTCACTAAAAACAATCTAGATAATCGAATAGACCTGATGTGTAATAATAAGCAATAGCCAGGGAGGTTGAGGTTTGAATTCCAGTCGGGTGCATTGAGGGTGGTTTTCCTAAATTGTTTTTCCCTCCACCTTCACGTAAATTCCAGTACGTTTCCTCTAAATTCAATCCTTCTCATTCTTAGTTCACTAGCGTATTTGGTACATATAATTATAGCCTGAACAGGCAGTAAGACGCGGTGCTAAAAATAATAAGCTACGTACAAAATAAAACAAGTTTAAGAAAACTTAGTGAAAATTAATTGCGAAATAAGATAATTCAAAACGCGTAGAAATTTAACCAAATCTATTGATGCTCTAAAGTAAATATCAGTTGCTAAAACAAAACTACTTTTTCCCCCTATGAGCCTTAACATAAGTACAGTTTTGTATGAGTTTATTTGTGATATAACTTTAAGTAGATAATCCCACCAAAAAAAAGTATCTTCACCTTTTCGTCCATCTTTTCCCCATCTATTTTTTTATGCTGTTTGACCTCAAGACTTAGTAATAATAATGGAGAAAAATGCAGTAATGGTATGAGTATTTTGACATTATATCAAGGGGGAAACATGTTTCGCGTGTAAAAAAAAATTGTTTGTGTTTAAGGTGAGGGCTTCTCCACCTCACACAAAATCCCTGGACTTGGCGCTTCCGTTAGATCCGCCACAGCCGACACAGAAGAGTTCACGACGTCCCACAGGATCCCCGGGCATATTGAGCCCTCGAAGCGCGATACCAACGAACAAAACTTGGAGACAGCGGCTGAGTTTCTGGCGGACATCGCCGGAAGTCTCCTTACACCGGATCAAGTTTTACCTATTGAGGTCCTGAACTCCACCCGGACCGAAGAGGTCAGGACGGAATACTCGGTGGTGACCAGCAAGCCAAGGAAGGGCGTGCCATCCGACGTTCTCCCAGATATAATCGTTGAGCCTCTGGGGAATACGGGTTTTATTGAAGCCAAAACTCAAGGTGTGGACGAGAAGAAAGTGATGCTGAAGAAACTCACAGGAGTTGAGAAGACTGAAGGAGGTATCTTCAAGGATGTCACTAACCACAAGGAGAAGTTTGATGACCTCTCTTTGCAGGGTAGCGTGGAAGTGAAGCCTGTGTCGCAAGTTGGTGTGACTAGTCCTAAGTTTGAAGGCAAGGCTGGAGACATTACAATGCTCCCTATGAAGGAACAGGCTACGATTCATAAGTAAGCCTAATTGTAACTAAGTTAAGATTTACAGTACCTAACATCTTAAACTAAATAATGATAGCCCTAAGTCAAAACTTAATTTATATTAATATAAATTAAATATACAATGAATAGCGATTGAAAAATAGCTAACATCCATTACTGTTTCCAACCTGTGGCCTGGGTCATACTTTTATTCTAGCCATATATTTTCCACTACCAGCTGGCTAGGCCTGTCTTAGCTTCATATGCCTGATAATATAACATAATACTAGGATAAGCACAACATTCAGTTCCCAGACTTTAATTTATCAATGTGACAGGGTAAACCCATATTTCTCCAATGGTAAATTTGTCGGCCATGCCAGGAATTGAACTCTGGACCCTTAGCTCAGTATGATGACACGCTACCGACTGATCTAAGGTGTTGGACTATCATTAGCATAAACCTTAATTTTATTTTTTTAATTTATAAAATGAGAGTTCATGGATAGTGTATTTTAATATAATAATTGTAATTATTGTTTATCTAATTATCATAATACTTATAATGAGTTAAAATATTTAAAAATAATAATTTAATATTAAATAAAGCGTATAACCCGAACGGGTAGTTAAACGCGGCGCTAAAAAAAGTACATAATGTAGTAATCTTATTTTATAATATTGTAAATAGATTATTTATGGTATTGTGAAAGTTTAACTAATTCAATTCAAACAGAAAACTAACTTTTTATACAATGCAAAGGAGCTATCAGAAAAGTCGTTAAAACTAATTGTATTGTATCAAACTACTGCAGATTAATATTTTTTCCAACCGATCAGTATAGAAATTAATTAATTGTTCAGTCAAATAATGTACATAACATAACAAAAAAAATATTTTTAATAATCTGCGGTGTTCAAATGGTCTGCTCTCCCAACGCATTCTTAAAAATATGATTTAAATTCATCTAAATATTTTGGTTTACGGCTGTAGACCATGTATTTTACTCTCCCTTTCCCTCTCCATCCACCCCCACTAAAAGAGTAGTCCTTGACAGTAGATTAGGTGACCAGGGAGAAACTTCACAGCTCCTCCTATGCCAATTACTCTGTTCGGGAAGATTTAATCGAGGAAATCGTTAAGCTCTAGCGCGAGCGTGAGTTTACTGCATTAATTTCGCAGATTTTATAGCATAAACAGTTTTTAGTCAAAACAAATCAAATATTTCTCCTATAGAAACATAGAGTTTAGTTTTCTGCACGTGCTAGTCTCAAAAGTTGTCAAATATATGTCATGAGCATGGTGGCATTTGATGACAAACATTTTAAATAAAGAGAAAAAAATTGTCATTAAATTCCAGGACATCCTTGACAGATATTCGACCACTGTTGAGATTAGCATGTGCAGAAAATTAAACTCTATGTTTCTATAGAAGATATATTTGATTTATTTCAGCCAATAAATGTTTATGCTATAAAAACTTCAAAAATACTGCCCTAAACTCACGTCACTAGCACCCAACCTTAACGGGGCGGAACGACATCTTGTTGGAAGAACATTTCATTAAACAATTCACAACATAGTTGAAATCTCGGAATTCCGTATCATTTGTATGTGACTATCACCAGTAACCGTTCCATCAACAAACCAGAGGCCGACTACTCCAATGGAAGATAGGCCTCCCCAGACAAAAACCAGTGGCTGTCTAACTCGACTTTCAATCACAAGTGTGGGTTTACTGGTATTCCACAAGGTACAGTTGTGCCGGTTTACATGTACAGAAAAAAAGAAATTAATTTTGCTTTATTAGACCAAAGTGCTTTAGTAGAAGTATCAGGCTACTCAGAAAACTACTTAGTATTTTACTATAGAGTGCAATGGTTTATGGTACATCCTGTATATTATTAAAATGAAGAGTTTGTGTAGCTACCTGTCATGAGCATTGCGCAATATCTATTGCATTCAGAGGAATAATAATTTAAAATTAGTAGCCCCTCTGCACAAATAAGTGCACCCCGAAGCTGGAATTTTTTTTTTTTTTACTAGATTTTTAAAAATATATTAAAAACTTGGTTGGAAGGAGTAAGACAAAGAGATTTTTTTTCTGTGTGTTTGAAGTAAAAAAAAAAGCGTTGCCTGGGGTAGGCACGCAATTAATCGCGTGATTACCCCAATCAACTCCAGGTATTTCTGCTAGTGTGTCGTAAAAAACACGCTACAAGCATTTCATATTATAACACGATATCTGACTACAGTCCCAATATCGTGTCCAGGTGTCATTTTTAAACTAACATAACAGCCATTAAATTATTTTTTTCTGCATATCGTCTCACTTCCCGTCCGGAAAATACACACATTTACACTAACAGATTAAGTGTGAGAAAGGAATAGTTTAAAGGAAATACACACGCATATGCATAAAGAGAGAGTGGGAAAACACGGAGAAAATACGTTTCGATATATCCGTCCGGTATTCAAACCGGAACTCTCAGCTACCAGAAAATCATACGAGATGAAACCAACAATCTTATCCACGTGTTGGTTTATAATAAGTTCCTAAAAACCAAACCAATGAATAAAAATATGTTTCATTTATTAATTGCAGAGAAATTGAAGCTGACGCCGCCTCTGAACTTACGACCATCCGTCCCTTGACAAGCACCCCTCCGCATGACAAATCCAGTTTCGAGGTGATCCCCGTCAATCTAATACCCGTCGCCACTAAACCGCGAGAAGACAAGTCCTTGGACTTCATCGACTCCCCCCTGGACGACAAGCTCCTGGTCCCGGCTGGTTCCTCCTCAAACCCCAGCTCGAGGATCCAGGTCAAGACCGGTCCGAACGGGCAGGACTACGAGTACGAGTACGTCTATTATTACTACGACGACGAAGACAACGAGACCCTCTCGGACTCGTTCGAGAAGTTGGTCGACTCTGAAGAGGTGCGGTCTAACCTCGTTCCCAAACCTCCTCCGTCGACCACAACAACAACAACCACAACAACCACAACCACCACGACGGAGAAACCGGCGAGCAAGCGGTACCTTCCCGGAGGTGGCTCTGCGAGGAAAGATAGCAGCGGCGAGTCCTCCCAGGAGGAGCACAACGGCTCCTCTTCCGGTCGTCTCAGGAGTAGGAACAGGAGCTCGGCGCAAGGTAGCTCAGCAGAACAGACGCACAGTGAGGAGAGCACTGGCAAGGGCAAGGGGCGATACAACAGCATCGAGAGACACCGCGGAGACGTCAGTACCACCGCTGTACCGGAGGCAGCCAACGAGGTCCTCCCCCCTGCGAGAGTTGGTCCAAGGTGAGCGTCATCCTTTACCGCAATCACATCTTTGTCATGGTGGGATGGAAGGGGTTGTGAGCTATGCTCAATATATTTGCAACTTATACAACAAATATTATTGGCCAAAATAAATAAAATATTCCTCCAGTGGAAACGTTTTGTTTATTTTTTTTACACACGGTTATCTCAAAATGTATTGAATATTTGTCATGAAGATCGTGGCATTTGATGATAAACATTTTAAATAAAAAAATCCTAGTCAAATTCCGCAATAAATATGCAAGAACTGTTAATATTAATAAGTGCAAAAAAAAACAACTAATTGTACTCTATTGAGATGTTATTTATTTTGTCCAAAAAGAGTTTTTTGCTATAAAAACGTAAAAATTTGACCTAAACTGTTGCTCACTTCCAGTTTAACCTACTGCAGCATTAATACGCATTACTGACGTTCAGAAATCCTGAGTTAAGTTAAGTGGTTTGTTATTTTCAAACATGGTTCACGTCAAAATGATGGCGGAAGGGACCAATATGTCCCTATAACATTAGAAATTTTAAAATTTTAAGCATCAAGTGAAATGTCTCTGTTCTTATATTAAGCTAAAGGCTAGATACAGCGAAACATCCATTAACGGTCACTTCACAGAAGAGCAACCGTTTTTATTACGGACAGTTTAAATTTATTTAACTAAATAGCATGGGGCTCTACTACTGATCCACTTTGGTGGCCGCATGGTCTAATGCGTCAACTCTCGCAGTAGACTTGACTGCCGATGATGAGATCGAGGTTTGAGTCTCAGTCGGGTATACTGAGGGTGGTTCTTCCTAAATGGTTATACATTCTTTGGGTACACTTCCTCTAAATAATAACCTTCCTGATTCCTAAAATCATTAGCCTAATTAGTACATAAGCTTGCGTAACCCAAACGAGTAGTAAGATGCTAGCGCTAAAAAAAAATTGCACACCTCGTTAACCCTGAAAGGTAGTAGTATTACCTTGACTGGTTACACTATGGCCATAACCTAAGACCTACGCTATAGTGGAAACGTTCAAGGTAAAGTCCGTTTACCTAGGAATTGTTTTCTGAAAGGCCTTTTTCCCTACCAGAAATCTATTATATAGTAGGATATTGGTAGGAAAAAAGACCTTTCAGATAGTAATTCCTACCGTGAATGGAGTATAAGGCTGCTACCGTTCCAGATAAACTAAGTGTACAAATAAGTTAGAATAAGTTTAAAATTAAGTTTCCAAATAATGGACTTTTTTCCATCCCCAAAGGTGTCCGCTATTGAGAGATTTTACTGTCTTGATGTTATCCATCTAAAGTGACAGTTGCAGCTCACATGAATGGGTGTATAAACATATAAAAATTGTTTCCGTAAATTTGTATGGCTATAAAAAAAAACGTGACGGTACCACGAAGCTAGTGATTGAGCTGTGAGTGTCTACGCAGGTTCCGCGGCCGTCAGTTGAGCTTGCAGCAGTCGACTACGGTACCAGTTGAGGAACCAGTGGCTGAAGAGCGTCTTCCCGCCAACACCAGGTTTCCACCCCGTGCCCGCTCCGGCCCAGCCTCCACCACCTCCGCCCCCTCCCCCACCCCACAAAACGGCCCCATTATCAGGGGCAGACCCAACAGCGTACGCAGACCCAGTCTCGAGCTTGTCGACAGCAGTTCTTTCAGGACGCACTCCAGTGACGTCTCACCTGATCAGGACCTCACCTCGCCATCTGGTAAGAACAGCTCCCTCAAGTTCCCCCCCGACTGCCGCTGAAGAGTTAACATAACAGATTCCTTTTGTATTCATACGAGGAGAAGCTCACGTTCCTAGTTCGAAAGAAGAACTAGTTTAAGCTCACTTTCCTAGAAAAAATAACTAGTTCAAGCTCCCTTTCTTAGTTATAAAAAATCACTAGTTTAAGCTCACTTTCCTAATTATAAAGAAATAGTTCAAACTCACTTTCCTAGTTATAAAGAACTAGTTTAAGCTCACTTTCCTAGTTTGATACAGAACAAATTTAGTTTCACTTTCCTTGCTAGGAAAATTAATTAGTTTGGGTTAAATTGTCTATTTTGAAAAAAAATTAAAGTATAGTACGTTATTTTCTGCTTGTTCAATTTCATATTCCGAAATAGAAGCTAGTTCAAATTCTCTTTCCCCCAACATCGGTAGGCATGCGGACTAAACATCGAATCTCGTCTTAAGTGCACTGGGAATATTTTTTCACATGCAATTTGGTCACTGTGGTTTACCCATCACCTCTTCACTCTAATGCGGGTACATTTCTTCTAAGTAATCTATCTAACCTTCCCAATAGAATAAGTTATGAATAGCCGTACAATTTAACATAGCTTATTTTTTACATTTTGTTTTGCCTGCGTCAAACTATCAATCTGAGCCAGTCACATGATTACACTGAGATAGGTAAGAGAAGGTAGAATTAAGTGGAAGTATAAAATCATTTGTGTGGAGGGAAAGTGGGAAACCATTTGTGAAAAAACACCTCAATACCGACTATTTTGTTGTTGGCAAACCAGACAAGATGAGCCTCATGCATGTATCCTCTGATTACTGATACTAGATTAATAATTACATCACCTACTGCCCATGTGGTTGGTACCTTCTCTTAGGCATCAGTCTCACAGTATACTGGACTACTGATGACGAGGACATCGGGGTTCGAATCCCGGTCGGGTGTTCTGAGAGTAGTTTTTCCTAAATGGTTTTTCACCAAATGCGGGTACACTTCCTCTAAATTAAACATTCCTCATTAAAGTAATTATACCATTTGCGTATAATTTGAACAGGGGGTGAGATGTGGTGATAAAAAAAATTACTAGATCTCGCTCGAACAGGAAAAATTATCCAACTGCAGTTTCTTGCATTCTTCATTTGACAATAACGAATTTGGAATAAGTTTAAAAGATTATTAAGTTTGATAATTATTATAATGTTGTATTTTTTATAAATATGGTAAAACGGTGTAATTGGTTTCAATTCTATTGATTTCTAAAATTACGATACATAAAATCCTCACCAAGATGCAACATCTGTTTCTATCTGTATTATCCATTTAATCTAGGAGCTATTCGTGAAATTAGACGAGTTCTTAAGACGTCATTCATGTTATCCGTGAGGCGAGACGGTCTCTTAAGGGCTCACTAAACAAAACAGTCTAATATCGACACTTCTCGACGTGTGCAGGACCTGTGAGACCATCCGGGACGTCAAGCGAGGACAGCAACGAGTCCGAGACCAGGATCTTGCGGCCGGGCAGGACGCGTGGCCAGGCGCCCACCCCTACTCTTGAGACGACACTTCCCGAGGAGGTAGAGCAGCCCACGAGGCGGGCAGGTCCTCATTTCCGCCGCCCCTCATCCACCACTCCCCTCTATGAGGAGGAAGAGGAGTATTTCACGGAGGCCACCGTGCCAGATCTGTCCAGGTGCGATCATCACTGGCATGATAGTGATTTTATTATTGTTTGCCCTTATTTTTTTTATATATTCAATAGCAACATTTCCTGTAAATTTGCCCTTGGTCATGTATGTATTGAAACCTTCCTTAATCTTTCGTTGGTTCCTTGTTACCTTCTTCTTGTTTGTTCTGTTGTTCATTACACATTTTAACCACTTGGTTACTGGAAGCGTACTGATTTTGGTTATAGCTACTGGTTAATAAAGAACAATGTTCGATGCCAGGTTATTGAACGTTTATTAATTGGTGTTAGTAACTGACCAAAAGTTAAAGTATATAGAAAGTGAATGAGATTTGAACTGTGGTCCCACCAGCGAAGCCAGAGCCAGAGAGGAAGACCACCTGACCTGCCCTCTAGTGCCACACAATGCAGGCTCAGATTTCAAGAGCGCGGGTGATACATAGTAGAGTATGACGTCATATTCTACATACACCCCACGCACAAAAAATTGTGCTAAAAAACCTGTTATAACTTGAAAAGTACAATACATAGCTGACGCATAACAATATACCTTGTGTGTATCATGATATACTAGAGATAAACACCAAAGTAAATACAATCACAATATATATATATATATGAATAAATATCACAATCATAAATGTATATAGAAAGATAGAAACTTGACTGGACGCGAGTAGGCATACTCTGACTAGTTAAAAAATAGGAAAATATTAAGACATAATATATAATAATTTGTAAGGTGTTAGTCTGAATTAGGATTCTGAAAATAATAATATTAACGATAATAGCAAACATACACATATAAGTAGCAAAAGGTCATAACCTCTGTTACATCTGATATAAACAATACAGTGGTTATATAGTATTACCACACGTAAATATTATATGGATAGTTTTACACTGATACACATTTAATATATCATTATATGTGAAAGACAAAACAAGCCATTATAGAATATTATTAGCCTAGTGAAATTCTTCTAAAAATTTTATAATATAGGCAACCATACAATTACTAACCTAATGAAATCTTGCCAACAATCATTCTGTAATATAATTATGAGGGGCACAAGGGTTGGTCACAACTGTTGTTCGTACTCTACAGTATTTACATCCTTTCTTGGGGCTAATATTGAAATCCATCCTCAGAGGCCGGCCACAGCCCATGGAGGTGACGGAGACGCCCGACGATGAGGTGGCGAGCACCACGGTGGTGGCAACAACTGAAATAGACGCTGGTTTGACGGCGGCCATGATGGACAAGGTGGCGCTCGAACTCTACGCTGTGTTGCAGCAGGCCCAGGCGGAGAACGCCAGCAACTTGGTGGACGATGATGTCACCGAGTACATCACCGAGCTTGTGGATGATACCACTACAGTCGAGGTGAGTCTTTGTTCTGTAGCGCTAGAAGGTCGATAGAGTGGTCGGTGGAATATTACTACTATTTTGTTTTTAATTTAGTTAAAACGTTTTAACACATGAGCTTTTATATAGGGTTTTTATATTACCGTGGATTTACACTTTCACCAAAAAAGAGAAGAACTGAAATGTTGGCATGTTACAAACTAACTAAATCACATGAAATCAGCACGAACTATGTAAGTCGTTCTGTACTAGTAGAAACAATCTCGGCTTTGTCCATGCTTTTTCGTCAAATTTGGGTGGAAGAATCAATCGTATTTCAAAAACAACCAACTCAATTATTGCTAGAGCTCTTAAATCCATGGACTCAATTCGCGCATGCACCTCTAAAGCGAGGTACAGAGAGCTACACTTACTGTTGTGAAATTATTTAAAATAACTCGTCAAATGAAAAGTCAGTCTCTTTCCCGTTTAGTGTTGATTTTTTTCACTATAACCAATAATTATTAGAAATCACCCATCGTGACAATAATCTAAAATATTTGTCTATCCATTAGAAATTTGAATATATTGATGAACAGCCATTTTAAGTTAAAGTTGAGAAGCTTCGTGTGCCAACATACATTTCTGCTAGCTTGTGAATTGCTTCTCCACTCGAGCGGTTTCTGCAATGTCGTTTTGTGGAATGTGTGAATCAAGCTCTATCCCATTTTGCCACTTCCCGAAAATCATGCAATTAAGCCGCTGGTGTCTTTCTCAACTCTTCACAATGCTTATTTCACCATCCATACTGCACCGCACCCCCTCCTATTTTCATTACCAGACCTATACACCAGGAGACTTGTCTCCTGTCAGTGCGTACAGTTGACGCGCACCACTTTCAACTACTGGGAAGTTTCTAATACTACCTTTTAACACCAAATGTAAAGCTTTTTTTTAAATCGTATGGCATTAATAATTGGGAGGGACATGAAATCCAGTTCACTTGCTTTATGTGTAGACTATTAGCCTCTCTGGTGGCACAAAACGTTGCCCAGGGTACACCTTAGGAGGTTGTCTACACGTACCCACAATGAGGTGATGTGATGATGGTTATTATAAAGTTGTGAAATCTGTGTAAGTCTTAACCTAATTAACCAAACCCTTGTGACCGTTTGGATTATTCCTCTTACGGTAAAAAATACACAAGATACCAACTGGGAATCAAACCTGGAACCCCTAAATTTGTAGACAGGTGTACTTACCGGTTACTGAAGCGCTATTGTACTAATTTTCACAGAATATGATTTTAATTGGAGTTTTACCATGGCTATTAAAAATTATTGAATGGGTGTTCTGAATGAACCAAAATCCTAACTAATATTATAAATGTGAATGTGAGTTTGTTTGTTACGCTTTCACGCCTAAACTACTCGACTGATCATCATGAAATTTTGCATACACGTTGTCATGGGTACAGAAAAGCACATAAGGTATCTTTCATCCATAAAAAAGTACTGTTACCGAGGGATACAGAAAAGGACATAGGGTACCTTTCATCCAGAAAAAAAGTACTGCTCCCGAGGGATAGAAACAAAACTTTTAGACAGTTGTCCAGCATAACAACTCGGCCTACTGATATGAACATGAATTGCAACTTGATGATGCCTGGAGTACAGAAAAAGGGACCTGCGGTATCCCGGAAGAAAATCTGATATCCCGAATTAATATCTGTTCTCGAGTTATTTTAACACATCTATCTTAAAATCCTAACTAATATTATAAATGCGAATGTGAGTTTGTTTGTTTGATTGTTTGTTTGTTACGCTTTCACGCCTAAACTACTCGACCGATCATCATGATATTATATAATTTGGTGGAAAATGATGTGGAGCTCATTGCTACAACTAAATTTTAATTGTGATCACTGATTGTGTGCAAGAGCAATTCTTGCATCAAAAAATGAAATAGTTAACAAAATCACACTGACATTTTGAAATATGTGCAGGGAGAAATAAAGGAGTAATTGTCAATAGATACAATCATGGACACATAACAGAACACTTAATATCCCGCTGAGTTTTTAAATTCTCTGGAGCTATCAGGTGTACCCTCGCATAAACTACCATTGAAATTAGGCGTACCAGTTATGCTTATGCGAAATTTAGATGCACCCTGATTATGTAATGGGATGAAGCTTCGGATTACACAATTAGGGCAAAATATAATCTGTGCCACCATTTTAACAGATGTGGGAAAAGGAGAAAGTGTAATCAAACCGCGATTCCCAATAATCCCCACTGACCTACCATTTCAATTTAAAAGACTCTAGTTTCCAATCAAACTTAGTTTTGCTATTACTATTAACAAAGCGCAAGGGCAAACATTGCAGGTAGCAGGGGTGCATTTGGAAAAGCCATGTTTTCTCCATGGCCAGCTATATGTATTGTCTGTTCACGGTAGGAATTGACTTCTGAAAGGCCTTTTTCCCTACCATAAATCTATTGTATAGTAGGATATTGGTAGGAAAAAAAACCTTTCAGAGAGTAATTCCTACCGTGAATGGAGTGTAGCATGTTCGCGTGTGTCCAATGCCCAGAATTTGTATGTATTTGCGCCAAATGGAAGGACATACAACATAGTATATAGGAGCATCCTAAAATAATGATCTATTCTGTTCCCATGATTGCAACAGCCAAGAACAAGCGGAGTAAATAAGGGATGTTAATTAACTGTAGGTAAAATTTAAGATGGAGTGGGATTTTCGATTCGCGGCAAGGCATAACCTATGACTCTACTGACACACACTCCGCTAATTCTTTACTACTCCTACACTTAATCCTTATTTATATTGTGTAGTTTGTATGTTTCTTTATCTCTACCTGTATTGACCAACAACCTGAATAAGTTCATCATTTTTATCTTCATACTTCCTGTGTCGACCGACAACCTGAATTTATTGACAAAATAAACATTAACGCGAGTGAAGCCGCGGGCACAAGCTAGTTCAAAATAATGGTAATTCGTATAAACGAGTTTCTAGTGTATACAAGGACATATACAATCGATACCTCAACCTGTCATGTTTTGAGCAGACGCTGAGCACGACCACAGTACCCCCCACCACGACACCGACCCCCACGACCACCACGACGACCACCGCCGCCCCAACCACCACCACCACCACCACTACCACCACCACTACAGAGGCCCCCACGACTCAGGCGGCAGGCCGAGGTCGTTACAGGACTCGCCCCGGTAGTAACGGCGCCGCAGGCTCTCAATCGCGCAACCGTTTCCGGTCTGGAAGTCCTTCCACCACGACGACAAGCCCTGAGGAGCCCTTGGAGAGCAGCACCAAGGGGAAGGCGAGGTTCGGCAACAACAGGTACAAACATGATAGTCTCCTTGCCCGCATCGATGATAAAACGGTCTGATGCATCACTCTCACAATAGACTGGGCTGCCTATGATGGTGGAGATCTGGGTTCGAATCTTATAAAGGTGAAGGCAGTGACATTGTTTAACATAGATGTTCATGTTTTGTTTACTTTAAATTGTATTCAGCTAATGCTTAAAATGTATTTATCCACAAGAAAAATATTGTTTCAAACTATTTATCTAATCCCTTCAATCAATAAAATAATTTAGGGAATGTTTGTAAACCTCTCTTGGATGGAGCAGTAGAACCATTAATGCCAAACTAGATTGTGTTTTATCTACTTCACATCTATATTATTATAAACTCTCAAGTAAAAGGAGTAAGGGGAGGGAGGGGGAGGGGGGTAGAGGGATTACCAAAAACACACAAAGTATTTTTCCCACTAGAAAAATTGTGCATTAATATTTTAAAAAGAACTAAAATCCCACGAGCTGCTATTTGATTATTTTAATCACCCACTTCAGTGACTGCATGGTCTAAGCCAAGGCATTCATTATTCTCACAATAGACTAGACTACCGATGGATGTGGAGATTAGTGTTCAAATCAAATTTCCCCTCTCCCTCCACGCAAATGTAGGTGAATTTTCTCTAAATCCAACCTTTCTCATCCCTAACACACTAGTGTAATACGTAAATATATGCATATAGCCTGAACGGGCCGTGAAACGAGGTAATAACAACAAAAAATTAACTGCACTCTGAAAAAAAAAAACAGTAGATATATTTGTAGAGGGGTTACTCACCTCGGTGGCATAGTCAGCTAACGCGCTAGTTTCGTGTTTAGCTAAAATGGTGAGAACAAGGAGATCAAGGTTCGAATCTTACCCGGATGAACTGGGGTGGTTTTTTTTAAAATAGTTTTCCACTTTCTCTTCACGCAAATGCGGGTTCACTTCCTCTATATTCAACCTTACCAATTTCTAACCAATTAGCGTAACTAGTACTTAAGCGTACAACCCGAACGGGTAGTAAGACGCGGTGCTATATAAAGGAGCTAAGCTGGAAACATTGTCTCGGTTGAACTCCTAATGGTTGCCATTGTTACCGTCAGGATCTCCGGGAGCGGCCCAGCGTTCGGAGGCCGCCGTACACAGGCCAAGACGCCCAAACCCGAAGAAGAGTCCCAGGAGAGCGAGGACTCGGTGAAACAGGAAGCCGCCCCGCCCCCACAGAAGAATAGCTACTCTAGGACAAGGTTCGGTTCTCCCACCCGACCTGTTCGCACCAGTACCACCACCAGCACCGCGGCGCCTCCGACAGACGCCTCTTCCTCCGCCTCCAGCACCGCCACAGCCACCAGGACGGGAGTTGCCTCCGACAGGTAAGACTGCAAGAAATACAACCTGGATCTCATTATTTGGGGTATTTACTCCGTTCTGTATAAAAACAAGAGAATGGCAAACTAAATTAATGCCAATAAAACAACTTCTATAGTAGGATTCTGGTGGAAAGGAAAGTTTAGAAAATACTAACACATTTTTTTATAATACAATTCAATTTAGTGAACCTTGTTTTGGTGGTCACATGGTATAGGTGTTATCATTGCAATAGACTTGATTGCTTATGATGGGTGCGATCCTAAATGGCTCTCCAATCTTTATCCACACAAATACTGGTACATTTCCTCTAAAATTCAACCTTAATCTGTATATTGTAACGTGTAACTTATACATATACATACAACCTGAATGGGTAGTAGGAGGCAGTGCTTAAAAATAATTAAGTGAAAAATGACGGGAATTGAAACTTGGACCTTTGGCTTTGCCAGAAAAAAAACAAACCCTTTTTTAGATAATCTTTGATAAAATTTTCAAATTATTTTAAGTGCTATTTATTAAGTAGGCCTATTTATACTATCTATTAAACGGGATGTCTGTTGACTTTATGAGAAACTATATGAAAATTGCCAAAAAAAGTTATCACCTATATGAATCGGAAGTTAGCAGTAAATATAGAAACCCGCTTCGGTAGCCGTATGGTCTAACGCACTACTCTCGCAGTAGACAACAGTGCCGATGACTAGGAGATCGAGGTTCAAATATCAGCCAGGTGTACTGAGTGTGGTTTTTGCTATTTGGATTCCCAATCTCCCTCCATGCAAACGTGGATATGCTTCCTTTAAATATAGCCTTACTCGTCTCTAAAACCAAACCATTAGCGCAACTAGTATATGGGTAGTAAAACGCGGTGCTAAGTAAAAATTAAATATAAAAGCCCTCAAGTAGAGACAAGATCGTAAATATGTTGCCTTTAAATGTTACCAAACCATCTTAAAGAAACATTTATTCAAATCCTGATGTTCCAAAGATTAGTTGAACATCAAATCATTCTCATAGGTGGTCATACGGGCCAGGGTTTGAGTTCCAGGTCCAAAATGTCATTTTTAAACTAATTTATTCAATACAACAAATGTTCACCACCCAGGGACGTAACCGTTAGGGGCTTCAACCCCCTTTTGAGCTCCGAAATATCTAAAGTATCTTTGTAAAAATAGGTGAATGATGTAGAAAATATTAACATACCAAATATATTTATACCGCAATTTTACACTATGATGATTAATTTATGGAGATCATGATGTTTTAAAAAGGATTGGGAGCTGTGGTAAACAAAACAAGTTATGCCCAAAAACAAACTAACATCTACAACTGCTTACTGGGCTTGATCTGTTTTCCAATCACATATAGATGCCCCCTTCTTCCCCCACACAATTTAAAACCTCAACCTACCATTTCCTTCCTTTAAAAAAACTGATATTTTTAATTCACACTGAAAATATATTTTACTAATCGAATTTTAAACTTAATTACTTGACGCACTGGACTGTTTTATATTCGTCACCAAAAACAATATCAATTCTAGTCATGAGTGTCTCGGTATATTTTATTGTAATTGTTTGTGTTTGTAGCGTTGCACTGTTTGTTCATTTTACTGTCCAGGGTTATTTTATTGTGTATGTACACTAGATGAATTTATCACTGATTCCAGAATTTAACACTTACATCATTAAATATTTATCCAATACAAACATACCAACACTGACACACTTAATAGTAACATCTTATTTAAGTAAGCCTAGTTTCCCAGTAGTACTCTCCCCACAGTGTACCCCAAGTGATCCAGCATCAAATATCAAAGCCTAGGAATCCGGTCCAATTTCTTTCGGAGGTCCAAGATCGAGTCTCACGACATTACTAAGTTAGGAGAAGAATTATCCGGTGTCCCTCAAATAACTAGCTAGCTCTGTTAGGTATTCAAGGACGACCGAATAAAATGGTAAGGAAAAGGTTTGGAGGCCTAGTGTTTTAGTAATACTAGTGGAATTAGCAGCTAGAAGGGTAACACAATTCGAATTTGTAAAATAGTGGAATTGGCCCAACTCAAACAGTAACCATAACTACCTAGTTTTACTTCGCTCCTGTATGCAAACATGAGACTATAATAATATATTACGGTTAGACAACAAGGAATTTATTAGTGATATAACCAGTAGCGATGGAACCTTGTATATGTAGCAAGATAAAGTGATTTCTCTAGGGGATTGTCTCCACAAGCCAAAAGGAACTCCGGAGGCCCTTCCATAAAATGTTTAGAAATTGGATGTCTAAAAGCTATATGAAGTGGTCTCTACCTGAAATTATTTTGAAAACTATATTTCTCTAGAAACTACTTAAAGTGAGCTTCCTCCCAAAGCTTTTTAAACTTGGATGCTCCTATAAACTATTTAAAGTGACCCTCACCTGGACACTTTTTGAAAATTAAATCACTCTGGAATCAATTTGGAGTGGTCCTTTCCTCGAAGGGAAATAAATCTAGAGAGGGCAAGTTTATTCCAAAGAAGGTAGGGGTAATTTCCTGGAGGATCATGTCTCCTTTGTCACCCCAGTTCCCACCACCACTGGATAAAACCACTACATTGAATATTGAATGTGCAAATAAAGAGGGAAATCTATTAAACTTAATTTAATGGCCCTATGAGCAGCTAAATAAGCATGATTTGTTCTTAGTGAGCTTTTAAAGTCTCGTATGTATCCATTTCACTAATACAATGTATCGTGTTCAGATTCAACATCAGACGTAGACCAGGTCTGAAGCCAGTGTCCACCACCCACGCGCCCACCTCTGAGGAGACCAAGCCTGAGGCGGAGGAGACTAATGAGCCTGCCACCGCCTCCGAGGCACCAGCCCCATCCACAGGAGCCGCCCTCAGGCCAGGAGTTGGCAGGTAACACTAGAGTTCCCTGTACTACACAAGGTTCGTTTACGAGGTTGTCACACTGTTCAGTACAGGATCATGACCTTAAATGTTAAATTAACTACCAGTCCCAATGTATATTCCTTCCTCTCTCTTAATTTAAAAACACATACAGAAGTGGACCCTTCAATTGTCCACAAGTATAGTAATATTAAAAATGGGCTGCAAGAACGTGCGATTAACTAAGTAAGTAACAAGGTGTTATTAGCTGGGGACGGAGGCATGCTTTTAGATTGCACCTTGTGAGTTAAATGTCCGATTTAGGCGAAACCCTTAATTTCTCCATTAAAGCCGTATTATTATTACCATAGGCTTGCTTACTTACTTCTTTCTTATTTTTTTGTAATTGTGTCTGTCTAGCTGTTCATGTTGTACACATATTAATTACGCCCGCTTCAGTACCCACATGGCCTAAGGTGTCACTCTTGCAATAGACCAGGCTGATGATGACGGCGTGATCGTGGTTCGAAGCTCAGTCCTGTGTAATGAGGGTGATATTTCCAAAAAAATTCCCACCCTCTCTTTGCCAATGCGGGTACACTTCCTCTAGAATCAACTTTATTCCTTTCTAACCCCTTAGCGTCATTAGAACGTGTAGTAAGAAGAGAAGCTAAAAATAGTTTTTAAATAATTACGCTGTGTTAGGGACGAGGAATGTTTAATTTGGAGTAAGTTAACCAACATTTGCGTGGAGGAAGAGTGGGGAAACCTTTAAGGGGAAAAAAAAAACCACAGTTCACTTGACACATACACGAAATCCAATATCCTCGTATCCGACAACCTAGTACAACACAAGAGTGAAGCATTAGACCACTTGGCCACCGATCTGGGTCGTCATTCCATGACGTCGTTTTGTGCAATGTTAACCTTGGGATGTTTATTTGATTGCAGCCGATCCAGGCTCAACATCGGCGGTGGCACAGCACGCCCCTTGAGACCGGGCCCTAGGGTCAACATAGGAGGTCGCGGCCGTCTGGGCGCAGCCCCTAGCACTACCACGTCACCCCCAGCCACTGATCAGGAGGTAGAGACCAGCAGTGAGCAGACCGCTGCCAGCTCTGTGTCGGCCGAGGAGACGCAGCCAGACACCGAGGTCAGTTGTGACCTCAAACTTGCGTTCGTTACTTTGCCTACTCAGTAGGTTGGACGTGGCTGAACTAGGAATTCCCCTTTACCTCAGACTATTACCAGCATTATCTCCCCAAGATGTATTTAGTTATCACTGCTATCTTAGAATACTATTTACCTCCCAAGATGTTTTGGGCTATGCTTGTCCAACCCAACCTAAACTAGCCTAACCTAACATAACCTTGGTCTCTCTCTTGCTAAGAGTTAATTCTACCTCAAACATTCTGTATGGAGTAGTAAAATTTCAAATGATTAGCTTATACAGGGTGGGGTAGAAACAATTAGACGATCTATGCTGAGGAAAGTGATGGGCAACGTGCTGGGTTTGCCAGATGTCTGGAGAAGCTCACCTAAGTGACATTATCTTCAAAAAGCAAAATAGTGTAGTATGTAGTTTGCTTTTATATAGCTTGTGAATATTTACTTTTCAATTAAAAGCCTGCATACACCGACGCGGGATTGAGGGTGGTCACACCAACGCGAAGCGAATCGCGGTAGTTAAAGGAAGGTTACTAGTGTATGTGGATCTGTGTCTCTCGAGTTGGTTTTAGTGTACATGTTCATCACACTATTAATTAAGTGTAGACTAAGTTTGTAGCTATGTGTACTACATCAGAAGAAGAAATATTGTCGTCGCTTGTTGTAGCTGAAGATAAAGATAAATGAACGAATCAACAGGTGCATGACGTTAATATGAAAGCCTGTCACACGGAGAATATTTACTCGCCATACACTTTTAATTCCTTCCCGATCTCATTTCGTATCCGGTTCTTCTTCTTCTTGATGTTCTTGTAGTCTCTGTGATTTTAAGCACGGGGTTAAGTGTACACTATTTCTAATAACTGCTATATGATCAACATGATTATAACACATACACACAGCACCGTTTGGAACCAAAATTATTAACAGTGCATGCAGTGTACCACGCTGGACGACGCTGCAGTCTCGCATTCTCCAGCCAATAAGCAGGATTTATTCGCCCGTTAGTGCTCTCCTGTATCCCGCAATGGCGTTATTTTGAACGAATTTCACTCCCGTTCCCACGTTGATCTGCGCAGGCCTTCAAGTGTTAATTTTCAAATTGCGAATTTTATAATTGTTTTGGCTCCATCCTGTACTTATCTGGAGTCTGCTGGTGGTTTATTGTAATCATTTTCAGTTAATATTCATCTATTTAATCCGCCTAGTTACAAGTCCTTCTAGTGCCCAATCCACCCATTTTTCACATAAAAAGGGCCCAATCCTCCCCAACTGGTGAATACAAAGTTACTTTGAGAAGCGGTTAGCATCTTAGATCAACTCAATAAAGCAGTATAAGCACTATCACACTTTGAAGAATATGTAGGCTACAAAATGGAGAGAAAGGGAGTAAATCAGCGGTTCGATCTGCGAGACTTTTTGTTTACCTAATGCTAGCACCTCCTCTCTTCCTTTGACGAGTATAAACACTCAGTATACTATTTGCCCCTGTGAAGCATTAATGTGCAATTCAAAATAAGCTTGATCTTGTTTCCAATTCTAGAAAGACATATTATGCTTCCATGGCCATTTTTAATCAACATCCTGGCGGAAAGATTCCTGCTGGGTAATATCGTGAGTAAACCAAATATCCTGAGTTGTACACGATTATAAAGAAATATGTTTAAAAAATGCTTCAACATAAAAAAATATAGTTTTGTGACAATGTATGACTATTTTGAGAACTGTTTAAGAATGTTTGGATTATATTTTCAATGTTATTTAAAGTGATCTGAATAAAACTAATTTATTCACATGGCAGGTCCTACCTTGGCTTGCCTCTTTGTCACAGGTAAGCAACATTGGGTTATAGCACTAACCAGTTTCAGATACTGGCACATAGATAGCCCCATGCACTGCAGACACACTGGACGTAGTATCCACAAAGTGAGCACTGAACTGTTGTTTTGTTCTAGTCGCTGGAGGCTGTGACGACGCCAGTCCCCGACGCTCTGACACGCCTTCGCAACAGACCTCGCCTACGCGTGACGGAGCGCGCCCACAAGGTGACTACCGCCGCACCAGTCGGAGGACGCAGAAGTCTCGTATCTTCTTTACTTCCTCGCAGACGTCCAAAGCCAGAACAAGCCGAGACTGTTCCGGAACATGAGGAAGAAGGTGAAGGATCTGCATTTACCACCTCAACACACAGCACTCGGCCAAGTCACTTGAAAATGCAAAATAATGGACAGTCACATTGAAAAGCAACAACTTTTCAAATTTTATAACTGGATTTTTTTTTTTTTAGCTTTCTGAAAGGTCTTCTTTCCCACCAGAACCCTAGTATATAGTATGGAAGATGAAACAGAAACCAAATAAAAGCCATTACACTTTCCACCCACTTTATTGTTGGTTAGCACAACCTGTGCAAGTTTGATTGTGAGATATTTGAAATACTCATTATTGATTTATTTGCTAAAACGTTTTTCTTGTTTATTAATATAATTGCTATTTATTACAAACAAGAGTAAAGTATAACACTAGTGGTTCTAAAAACAGTAGAACTCACTCCCTTCATTTAAAAATGCCAAGTACATCATGTTAAGAATTATGTCATGCTATTATTGTTACTAGTCTAAAATCTCTCCTTGGATTTCAAATTGAAATATCTTCTTTAACTATTTCTCCTTGTATTTGAGCTTGAGATTGTTCCTCTGAAATCAAGAGCTATAAAAAACCAACTAATATTATATTCAATAGTAGACTAAATTCATAGAGAATAAACATTGCTTACGAGGTTTAAGGCGTCAATCTAGCAATTGTTTTAACATTTTAAAACATTCAGCCTAGGTACTCAATTGCTTGTTTAGAATTTTGAATTCAAAACAATTAAGAAAAGTTATTAAATAACAAATATTTTGAGCGAATGCCAAATTTAAATGGATAGCTAGATTGAAAAAATGTGCACGTACATTGTTATGTTGAATTTCATTAAAATTATTCCGCATATTTGGCAGTTATCGCATGACAAATTAACGAACAGACAGATGAAATTCCAAATGTTCAAACTAAAACTGAACCATTAAAGATATTGTGATTATATTGTGAAGAGCTATTTTATAATTTATTGAAACAAGTCGCATTATATAATATGTTGAGATCCTATAGTAACTCAGCGAATAATGTGAAAGCATGAGAATATATATATTTAGATGCTCTAGAAATTCACTATTCCAATCCAGAGAGTCAAAATTCAAGATAATCCGTATTTTCGGAATTTTTTTGTTACTAGGGAAGTAAAAATTTTGGGCACATGCAATATGTCATAAAAACAACCAATTATTTTACAGAATGAAGAATGTGATGTGATTTTTTGTTACAAACCTAAATAGAATTAGTTCTATAACTGGTTAAGAAGGTATTTAAAAAAAAAATGATGGTTGCATGCGAGTCTCATATCTAGTCCGATTTTCTTACAAAGAACCTTTTAAATGGGTTTTTTCCCTACCAGAATATTATTATTTAGACCTTCCAGATGGTTAACATCAGGTTGATGCGCAAGTCCGTCGCGTTTGTTGTTGCGATGGTAGCAATGTATACTAAGAATATTGATTGCCACTTGTTTGCGCCATATTGATGCGATATTGTGCTAGTGAATATATCTATAATTTATCCATTTTGAAGAAATAGTGTATTTTTTTAAAAGGGAAATGGACTGTCAAGTGGAAAAACGCAAACATTTCGACATATCCCTTGGTTTGAGTTTAATCAAGGAGCAAAAGCATCAAAGGCCGCTAGAAGCATTTGTGTTATTTAATGGGAGAATGTCATCTGAGAGAGTACGGCAAAAAAATTATGTTTTTTTTTAAAAAGAGCCATTCCGACCTGAATGATTTTCCACATTTAGGAAGACCGTCTGACTTTAGTGAATACCGTTTAAACACTTCAGTTCACAACGATCCAATTCAATAAACTCGAGAATGTGCCATTGAGATGAATTGTGACCAATCAACCATCATATGACATTTGCATTCAATGGGCAAAGTTTAAAAACAGGGAGCATGGGAGCTTTGAGTGAAAACAACAAAAATCAGCATATAACCATTTGTTTCTTTGCTTGCTCGTCATAGCTCAATCAACAACATCGATCGGTCTTGTTTCAAATTGTTACCGATGACGAAAAAATTGCGTCTTTATGTCAAAATCAAGAAGCAAAAGAAATTGTTGAGCCCTAAAATTAAAAAAAAGAAAAAGCCGCTCCCTGTGCAAAAGCTGCTCCCTATTCACGGAAGATAATGTTGTGCATCTGGTGGGACAGAGGTGTTGTGTACTATGAATTACTTCCTTGGAATGTAACCATTACTGCTGAGATTTATTGCCAACAACTTAGATGCAATGAAGCCGCAATCCAAGAAAAATGACCGGCAAGACTGCAAGTGATTTTGTATCACGAAAATGCCCGACCGCATTCCGCCAAACTGACAAAAATTGTTGCCCAAGAGCTCGGTTTGGATTTAATTCCGTATCCAGCATCAGATTTTCACCTTTTCTGTTTTATATCAAAGAATCTTCCAGGAAATTCATTTCATGACAAAGCTGCTTGTCAAGATTGGCTTGGCACCTTCAAAATCAAACCAGAGGCGTGAAATCGAAAAACTACCAGAACGTTTGGAGACAGTAGTAAACAATGCATAAGAATGTATTAATGATTAGTTTCTGCATTTTATTCATGTAACATGATTTTGAAGGAAAATAAAATGTCTGTATGTAAAACGCTACAGACTTATGCATCAACCTAATAGTAAGAAAATAGACTGTACCTTTGAACAGCATCTGTGACATGATTGTAATTGGAGATTTTCAGTTAATATTAATAAGGTTTTGTCTTTGATTTTCATCAAAAGGGTGCTCATAAGCCGAAATTTAATATAAACCAGAATTTCAAATAAACCGAAATTTTGGATTAAGAACGTGCATCATAGCAGGCCAAACTCAGCTCCCGGCTTGTGTGTGTGTGTGTGTATGCACAAGATTTAGGAGTAAAATGAAGGTAAAGGGGGGGGGCTACGATATTCCAGAAATTGTGCAGTGCATTCGTATTTGAATGATCACTCAAAACTTTTCATGTGATGGACAAAGAGACAAAGTTTCGTGTTGATATCTATAGTATGTTCATATTATGACAAAATTAATATTTTTGCATAAAGCTTATCTGTGAAGCCAATCTAAAATTGTCAAAAATGGCCTTTTAAATTCAGTTTTCATCCAAATAAAATGTAACATTTCAACAATGTTCAGGATTAGAAACTTCTATCAACTCTTTATCTCCATTAATGTTAAGTCAGAAATGATCCATGTGCAATAGTGTTTGTGTAAATTTATGATTTTTAGCAGACTGGATCACAAAGCTGATTTGCATGACAAAAATTTGGGAAAACCGGAATTTCTTATGTGTGTCGCGAGTGTACAGCTTCTGATGGTGGTTATGTTGTCATGTTTCCTAGCAGAAGAGGCGGAGTCTTCGGATAAATCCCACGAGGAGACAGCGGAACCTTCGACCGACGTCACATCCGCCCCTGCCACTACAGCAGTGCAACAAGAACCTCACGACAACAACAGGCTGTCCTCCCTCCTGACAGGTCGGAGGCGACCCAATGCCTCACGCAGACCCGGTTCTCTGTTACCCTCCACCGGAGGCAAGACCACGAGTCAAGAGGCGGCGTGAATGTCTTCTTACTGAGGTGGCATCCATCCGCCTCCAACCCTCCCCCCCTTCACAGTGAACACAGGACTATGCATGATGGTGCAATTGTGGGAAAAAGACAGGCAGTGCGGCGCTTAGGGTAACTCGTAGGCATGGGATATTATTTAACGACGCTTGTTACTTTTTTGTTTTTATAGATGCTTAGCACAAATGGGGCCATTGTCACCTTTAAACCCTCCAAAGATCGTTGACACAGTCTAATATCGGGGGTTGACCATTTTCCAAGTACAACAGATTAATATTATTACTATTATTGAAGTTTATAGGCCCATTGACACAATGATGTCATTAGGGCAAGTAGAGCAGATAAATCCTTGTTCAGGTTGAATGGAAGATTACGCGATCCTCTAATCTCGATTATAGCTTAGATCTTTGAATCAAGTGCATACTACGTTTCAAACACACTTGGATTTGAACCAAAGTACATCAGAATGGTTGGTCACGGTCTGAAGTCCAAATGATCTTGTCTGTGGGTGAGAATTTAACAAAATTAACATCAACTCCTTTAAACTATTTTTGTTCAGGAAACAAATGATTCTCTTAAACAAGTTGGAAATTACGTCATAAGATGAGTTTTAAACTTTGTAAACGCAAAATTGTAAAATTTAAGAAATTTTTGATTTACAGACAAAGATATAGATCTAAATAAATATGGTGATAAAATAATGTATAGGAAATATTTTCAAAAGTTTTAAAATAATACACTACTAACCTCATGACATTATTTTTACTATTAATAATTTAAAGCTATTATTTATCATAAAATAAACAGATTAGAAAGTCAACTCCTGGTAAAGGTTTGTCCTTAAGGTAGGAATGTAAGGAACGCAAGTAAAGCTCTAGGCTTTTAGTTTTTATAGCAAAATGTTTCATTGCTTAAAATAAATAAAATATTGGTTCAGTACATACACATATTTCTTAAATATCTGTCGAGGGTGTCCTGGAATTTAATGACAACTTTTTCTCATCATTTAAAAAGTTTGTCATCTAACACCGCTGCTATGCTCATGACAGGCATTAAACAAATGATATCACCATGTGAAGAGATAAACTCTATGCTTCTACTAGAACAATATTTTTTATTCTGGCAAAAAAAAAAAAGTTTTTCTATAAAACCTGCAAAAGTACTGGCATTTTCTCGCGTCCACTACATCCCCACCTTAACATTAAACCGAGTAAAGTGGCTTTAATCAAAATTTAAGCTATTTGGATGAGAGTTACGTTGCAGTTTTAATTTTTTAATAAATTAAATTCTGTACCTTAATACAGCTTTACAAATCACCAAAATTAAATAAATCAAAATCTTTAAAGTCCACAACATTAATAAACTTATACATTTTTCAACTTTTAAAGCAGACTACCCGAACGGGTAGTAAACCACAGTGATAAAAAAAAATCCAACTTAATATGTCTAACCAAAATGTTCCTCAAATATATATATTTGAAAAGAGCAAAAACATGTTTATTAATTTATTAAAGATAGTATGCTTATCCTCCAATGTTGAAATGGGTGTTACATGGATTCAATAGAGTAAATCTTTAATTTCCAATGCCTAGAGTTACCCAAATGGATTTCCAACAAGTTTTGTTAGTGAAAGCAAATATTCTAATTTGGCTTTTTTGATACGATCTTTTGCAAGTAGATGTGTTTATATATTTTATATATCTTTACAATATTTACGTTGAGTAATAGAAATATGCCCTGGAGGTATAGATAGTAGGTAATAGCAAAATTGTGTCTGTTATCCAATACAAAACACCAAACATTTTCATGTTAACTATGTAAATGATAGCCTATTAATTATAAATCAATACCAGCTCTAGTTTGGCATTTAAAATGATTATTTCAGTGCTTATTTTTGTATTATGACTTTTTTTTTTATCAAAACATACATGGCATACGAAAAAAATAGCCAAAGAAAAAGGTTCTATTATATGGAAAGAAAAATACAATATAGCTTATATTCAATATAAATTTCCGTTTATGATAATATTAGTGTGGAAGATCTCCAAGTGTAAGTTGTACATCAATATTTTTTAATATAGTCATACTCAACTAAAACTCAACAGTTTCTAGGAAATATTCTTCTCAAAAGTCTTAAGCCTTATAAAATAAGAGACTACATTGAAATATGTTTGGACTAAAATGAAAGCTAAATTATATATGTGCCAAGAGTATAATATGTATATAAATTGTATTTGTACCTTTAAAACAAATTAAATCCCCAAACAAATAATGTTGTTGTTGATACTATTGTAATATGATTTATTCACTTTATTAATTTATCAAACACATGTGTCCATATAATTGAACATGTCCTACACCAGAAGACAACAAAGAATTGCCCTAGCATGTGTAGCTATACACCAATTTTCTTATGAATGAACATATTTGACAGCTATAAAAGCTACTCGATCTACTTTCATATGTTAAGTCATGTTATCACTAGCAATCACTTTTAATAGATATAATCAACACCTACAAAATAACACTAATAATATAGTTGAACGTTATTAATTATTCAAGAAGAAAAAAAATAGTATTTTTTAAGGCCCTGCCTAAGAAAATTGGACAGTACTTGAAGATGATCTCTAAGAGTTGAGATCAGGTTAGTGTGAGAGTGGAATGAGGTAATTAGATTCAGCCCCTCAGTACTGAAACTAAGAGCAAGGTGGGCATATTAATGTCAGTCTCTCAACTTCTTAATTAAGAGCAACAATAAGCGAATATCATTCACACATTAATTAGAATATAAGGAACGATATAAGAGCTAAGTGAAGGAAGCTCCTATACAAGAAGAGTCACATTTGAATCTAGTTTAGATTAATAAAGAAAAAAGAGCTTGAGTTTATAGAGAAATCATCTTGAAGGTGGTAGGACAAAAAGAATAACTAAGCAGCTGTATGTTAACAAGGCGTAAAAAACATTGAAGGAATCTACCGGAATCTCTCACGGGTGTACATCTGTCAAGCTTTACCTGTGAAGGAGCTTATTTACATGGGAAGCAGATGGAGTTGGTTTCTTCCACTTCATGTACCATTATATTTAATTATATTGAATAAAATCTGTGGCGCAACAGTACAACACACGATTTTCTCGACAGTACAACAAACGATTTCCTCGCAACAAAAGGGTGGCACAGCTCACCGAGTCAACACGTAATTACATTATTGCAGATGTAATAAAAAGAGATTGAAGAGAATTTTATAGGTTTATTTTATGGTTGTGAGATTTTCTGTCTGTGAATAAAGATTCATAGTAGGAGTGGACAGGTTGAATCAGTTCTGCCAGTGTCTTTTGAGCAGTGTACATTTCAATATACTTTAGAGTTAAAAAATAAATTTTGTAGGGCTTCTGTGCAATATTTTTCTGTTTTTGTATTCCTTCAATGATGAATCCCATATTGCTTCCTCCTAACACTCCCCCCACTTAAACTTACCTGTAAGACGTTAAGTATATAAGTATTTAGGTAAAAAATGAAAGACAATATCACTTCAACTTAAACAATAATTCCACTTGGATGTAAACCTCACAACTGGACTAATATATTCTTCTAGGGAGCTCTTTTACTGGGGACAGTTGGCATCATCGATGTCTAGAGAGCATACGACAGACAAATAACACGTTTGCATAAATGAACCCACTATACACCATGTTTTCATGTCTTTCAGAACGCAACAGTCACTTAAATAGACAACAGAACATAAAATGACTCACTTGTTCCCAGTGATTTACAAAAGAACACCATTTTGCTAATGAATGTCACGCGATACAAAAGGTATGGCAAAAAGGGCTCTTAGGGCTGGTTTGAGATGGAGCTTCTTCCCTCATAGCAAATACAGATCTGCCTGCTTCAGATTTATTCACTAAAAATCAATATAGGTTCCTCTATGTTAGTGGCCCCCAGGCAACATTATTCCTTTCCTCCTTGCTTGGTTGGGAGGTGGCCTCGAACGTTTAGTCAGGGGGTTTGACCGGCTTAACTTTGAAAGAGGTGTGGGACAGGGAACTTGTATGTCACCAAAGCATTTCAATATACATGCATAAAAAAATGATGGGGAAGCCTTTAGAAAGGGCATGAGGCATTGTAGTAGGCAGAGAATGACTAAAAACCATTAAGTATGCAGATGATCAAGCAGTGTTGGCAGAGCCGGAAGAATTGCGCGTCATGATAGGTAATAAGAGTGGGAAAGGAATTTGGAATGAAGGTAAATATCAGTAAGACAAAACCGGTGAGAGTTGGAAATGAAAAAGGCAATTATTACTATATCTTTTGAAGGAAAGAAACTATCATAGGTAAGGTCGTTCAAATATTTGTAAAATCTGGCCCCTTAGGTGATCAAGACCCCTAATATTATTATATCATTTCTCTGTTTAAAACAGTGTAGGGCCTACTTATATGTTTTACACTTTTTATAGGAATCGATGCAGGGAATGTTTGCGTGCTCATATAGCAAGTTTGGCCATTTAGTTTTATAAAGGTGTGTGCTGCATTAAGTTGGAGTACTCATATAAAGAGTCGTATTTGGCTTTAGGCTTTTTAAGATAAGTTTTTTTATTTGTAATAGAGGACGTGGGTGTGCTCATATAGCAATATTTGATGTTAGGTCTTTTCAAAAGAATTTTTTTTTAAGTTTAAGAAATAATTTGGGTGTGCTCATATATAGCAAGTTTGGCATTTAGCCTTTATGGAGTCTGTGGACTAATATGATTTTTATTAGCTAGGAGTGTGAACATTTTCTAACATGCTTGTAAAGACTGTATGGTCTGTTACCTGTTCTTTTTGTCACACGTCATTTTGGAGGAAAATTTAATTAGGTTGCTTTCAACAACAATGACATTTTGTGAAAGTTTCTCTACTTTTTTAAAGCAAAGAGGGCTGGATGTAAGTTGTTCAGGGTTTTAGCCTCCATCTTTTGACGATTATATATTTTATAAATTTAATATTTTCTTAAACACCTAAATTAATTTTCTTACGTAAGAGGCTTTTAAGAGCCCTCATTTCTAATATCCAAGTTCTTTTGACCAGTCAATACTTCAATTTTGTATATCTCCGCCTGCAAGTTTATCAGTTATTCATAGGTTGTCATTATCAGTATATAACATCATTAGGCTATTTCAATTGTATTTTGGTTTATCAAGCTAAGCCTAACTTAGTCTATAATAATTATTACTAAATTGCTTTGTAATAATTTTTGAGGGTTCTATGCTAATTTTGAGTAGACCAAAACATGATCAAAGTTGTAAGCAACATATATAACTAATTTCAATTCAACAATGTTATTTATAGACTATTAACTTTTTAATTTAATGATTTTCTTTCTTATAAAGCCATTGTTAGAATCTAGTTTTGTCCAAATGTATTACTATGAATTTTAACCCTGAAGCTATGGACTTTGTTTTGTTTCATTTTTAAAAGAATCATATAAGGGTAGTTTTAGAATCCAACAGAATAAGGGAAAATTAGAGGGAATTTGTGAGTGTGTGTCTTTTGACTCCTTGGTTTTCTTTTTTGTGTTAGACGGTAACTGAGGAAATGGGGCGATTATGTGATTCTCCTATAATTTTTATTAGCACATCTTAGTATCTATTTATGTTATAACCTTATACACTAATTACACAAAATTAATGAGTTAGGAATTAAGAAGGTTGAATTTAGAGAAAGTGCATCTGCATTTGCAAGGAGGAAAAGTGGAGAACCATTTACAAGAAGCCACTCTCAGTACACCCGACCAAGATTTGGACACCAATTTCCTTGTCATCGGCAGTCTATTCTATTACGAGAGTGACGCCTTAGACCAAGCAGACATTGAAGCAGGTTCCTAATTAATTATCATCCCTGAATATTAATGCTGTGAGATATAAAAATGAATATGAGCAGTCACCCTCCCCACTTATTTTCCAGAGAAGGTCGGAAAGCCTGCTGCCAGGTGTTGCAGGCTTAGAAGTAAGAGAATTGTACCGTTGCCTGGTGGTAGGTCGATCACTCGTATATAAAAAATGACTGAAGGAGGTACAAAGCCAGCGCTGGCATGAGTGGTTAAGCAGTAATAAGATGGTTGAAATTTACTTCTGACCACCTTCTATCTGTATCTATGGAACAAATTAATTATTAAATAACCCGCCTCAGTGGCGTAGTTGGCTAACGCACTTGTCGTGTTGATCTCGACTTCTGAGGACGGGGAGATCAAGGTTTGAATCTCGGTCGGGTGAACTGGGGGTGGTTTTTCCTAAATGGTTTTCCACTCTCCCTCCACGCAAATGCGGGTTCACTTCCACTAATTCAACCTTCCCAATTCCTAATCCATTAGCGTGATTAGTACTTAAAGGGTATAACCCGAACAGGTAGTAAGACAAAATATAAATTATTAAATAACTCATGCTTATCAAGAAAGTGAAGTGTTCATTTGTGGCTGATACATCTTCCTAATAATATTATGTACTTTAGTCCAACACATTTGACAAATTACTATGTGACTGGTAGCATTTTAATGCTAAGTGGGCGTTGCAAGAACAGAGGGTGTCACAAAGTACACTCGGTTAAAGTTGGGTATTACACAAGACCAACCGAGGGGTTACATGGTAGCAGGAGAATTAAGATCCATGTGGCGGCCAAGACATATCCCGAGGGAGCTGCGTAGGACTCCTGGATACATAATTCTAGAACGTGCCACTTTATGTGCAGAGCCAGGTAGTAACAGGGGGTGTGGCAAACCTCTAGATACAGATCTTTTGATAGCAAGACCATCTGGAAGTTGAAAAAAAAGGACGAAGATATGTCTAATAATTTATACATCGGTTAAGACCAGTAACCGGAGTTATGCTTATATTGAACAATTATTCTCAGATTGTAATTTGTAAAATTAGTTATTTAGCATTCAAATTCAAATATGTTTATAATATAATTGTGTGAAACCTAGTGATTCTGATGGTGAAGGCTTGTGCTATATTACGTCTTATCTTGTTCATTGTAATTGTTTGGACGAGATTATTCAAAAATGCCAAAAACCATTAATGGTACTGATAAAAAAAAAAAAGACTGAGGGAAATTCCTGTTGAACCCCAATTAGGTCAAATGTAGAAGGGTGTAGTTTGCCCACCCTCAACAGGGGTGGATTCCATGATCGAGGGAGGAGGTTCAAACTGTGGCTACATACACCACAGGGTGACCCTGCTTCATTAATATTGTCCAAAAATGGAATTCTAAATTTGACGAAAGTTTAAACCCGATTGAACTTTTAAAGTATCTAGGTGAACAAAAACCACTTACACACGGTTGTACAGTGAGATGTTTCTGAACTATTTTGTGAGAATCGCCGCAACTGGTTAAGGAACAACGCCAAGCAAGGACCAGGCTGGAGTTATTTTCTCCCCAGTTTTAGGAGAGAATTTTTCAGTAAATTATCTTGATAGTTTAAAGAAGGGGTTGGCAACCTACAGCATACGGAACAATTTTCAAGAATACGCTAAGTGATTTAAATAAAAATAATCTAAAACCTTTTTTTAAATTAAAAACATTTATGTGAGTGGTAATTTTAATAACTTGTCTATGTTTCAATGATTCAATTAGTTTGTTTTAAAATTTCAAAATAATGTCCTCAGAGCTTAAATTTTGCAAAACACATTTATAGCTTTTGTATTTATTCCGATTTATATTATGTACTTATTCTATGGCATTAGGAACTCAAAAGTTCATCACCACACTCACAAAAGCACACCATACATCCCTATCTTGAGCTAATTCTATCCAGTCTATCTCATTACACTCTATCTCTCTCAGGTATATCTAAATGTTATCCTCCCATCTGCATCTGGGTCTTCCCAGTGGTCTTTTCTCATTGGGTTTGCCAGTCAATACCTTGAATGTGATTCTAGATACTCCCATTCACGCTGCATGACCTTCTCCCCGTTATCCGAGAGATTTTACTACCCTAACCATGTCTGATGACGAGTACAGGGCATGCAGCTCATCATTATGTAGCTTCCTCCAATACCCACTTTCTTCATCCATTTTTGGACCAAATATCTTCCTAAGCACCTTGTTTTCGAACACCCTAAGATTTATTTTCATAATTTAAGGTAAGAGGCCATGTTTCACACCCATAGAGAAACGATAAAATTATGGCTTTGTATTTTCTGAGTTTTAGATTCCTTGATAGCAGGCGAGACGCCAACAACTTAATGACTGACAAATAACAAGCCCGGCTTCGGTGGTGCAGTTGGCTAACACACTGGTTTAGTGTTGAGCTAGACTGCTGAGTAAGGGGAGATCGAGGTTAGAATCTTAATCAGGTGAACTGGGGGTGATTTTTCTTGTGGTTTACCACTTTCCCTCCATGAAACTGCAGGTTCACTTCCTCTAAGCCCAAATTTCCCAATTCCTAAACCATTGGTGTAATTAGTACTTAGGCGTATAACCTAAACGGGTAGTAAGACGTGGTGCTAAATTAAATTAAATTAAATAACAAGCATTTCCTAACTATTCTTTTTTATAATTTCCAATTTATTATTGTCATCGCTAGTTAAAATTGTTCCTAAATATTTGAAACTCATTTATCCTATCAAATGATAGGTTTGCTGTAATATCTAAATTATTGTCCTTCATCAGTGTTCTCCGTGTTATCATATACTTAAGTCTTTTTAGCGTTTCCTTATAAACTTATTTCCTTACTATATGATTTATATTAAAATATTAAATATTCTAAAAAACGGTAGTTATTTAGTGTATTTGATTTAGAAACATGTTGTGACATATCCATTTTACAATATCAACTTAAATGTTGTTTAATAGTTGTACTGAATAATTAGTAAACAAATATAAACAATTTGGGTAGGCTTAGGTTGGTTGGTACTTTGAGCGACTTTGTCATATCACTTCGGCACAACACTACTAACCCCTGGTCGATGAAATAAGCGGTTGGAAGCAAAAGATTCATGAAAGTGTTACTAAGTACTTTATTGCAATACAAACCCTAATTAGGAGACATGGGGGATATTCAAAAACCTCTGACCAGATATTAAACGTCATATTCCCCAGGAGACTGTTCAATCAATAAATAAATTAAAACATAGAGCAGCCCAGTATGAGCTCGCTAACTATGAAGTCAGTACAGGGGAATATAGGCATAGTAATCTTCATTCTAATCAAATAACGAAGGTTAAACCAACTCAATGGAGTTCAAACCAAAAGGGTGCCTATAAAAAAGTGTATAGGAGCACTATTTCAAAAGAGGTGAAAATGTGTGAAGCAAGGAACCCTTGAACAGTTAGGATACAATGATATGTCACAAGATCAAAAAAATTATCAACAGAGGTGATTTAGATGTTACTCCATTGGTTGTTTAATTAGTTTCTGTCCAGAGGACACAGAGAAACAATTTAATGGAGGAAAAAACTAGCACTCTGTGTTAAAACAACTAGATCAGCCATTGGTCGCAGTAAAGACACGAGAGCAGACTGTGTTAGTACCCGTAGTTAAGCAATTCTACCAGGAGTTAAGACTAATTAAAGGAAAATTTGATCCCCTCGCCTTAGTCGATACAGGATCATTTCATAATATAATTTCCAAAAGTTTGGCTAAAACACTTTGTGAAGCTAAGTTGATTAAAAGAAGGTAGCAGTGTGACGTAAGGCAGACAAAAGCGTTTAACAATAAGATTAAAACTTATTTCTATAAAAATAAGGACATTTTCATGGCTGATGTGGGTTTTAGTAGCACCATGTCTAAGCATGGATGTTATATTAGAGATAATATAAAAATTTCCAAGGTCAGTCTTTTCCTACTAGAAAATATAAAAGAGAGTTTATATATAACAGAAGCAATTCGGTACATCAAGAAAACTTTTTGACACAATGTGTGTGTCAATGTTGGTTGAAAATTGAAAACCAACATTACAACCATTTTCACTAATACTCCAGAATTTCCAGAACATAGTCACAAAAAACCTGGGGTGTACAAACATATTCACTTAAGAAATTCATTGTCTGACACGAAGCCAGTGAGGCCCGGCCCTTATCATTTTTCACCACCTAAGTTGGCTATTCTTAGAAAACATATTGAATTGCTCTTTAGAGAAGGGTATAACTAAGCCATATAAAAGTCTGTTTACTTCTCCAGCTTTCCTAGTAGCTAAGCTCAGAAACACCCATAGGTTAGTAGTAGACTACAAAAAGTTGAATAAAAATTTAGTATTTGAGGCCACTTTGTTATCTACAATAGAAATGGCATTCCAATATTTAGGAAAGGCGGGGGTGTATTCCCTGCTGGACCTATATCAGGCTTAACACCAACCGAGCCTAATTGAGGCTTCTAAGCTGTATACTGTGTTTATCACACAAACAAGACTGTATGAGAATAACCACCTTTATTACAGTATAAGTGTAGGGTCTCAAATGTTATCAAGATTACTAAACATAATATTCGAGGATATTCAATTTGTTTATTTTTAATTACTTGGATGAATTGTTGGTTTATTTTAATATTTACGAAGAGCATCTGTTAAATTTATGGGAAGTATTCACTAGATTTCAGAGGGCTAGTCTGACTTATCAATCCATCCAAAATACAGATAGCAGTAGACCAAATAGAATATTTTGCTCACACTATTTCATATAGAAGAAAGTCAATAAACCCAGAGAAAATCAGGCCAATCAAGGAATTCCCCATTCTTGATACCCAAAAGAAACTATCCAGATTTTTAAGTATGATGGCATTTTTCGGCAGATTCTAACTTAATTTGGCAAGTTTAGCTGCTCCCTTGTGTAAATGCGCAAGCGTAGGGTTACATTTTGATGGTCAGAAGAAGCAAAAGCTGCATTAACAGATTTTGAAAATGCCTGTTTAGAAAAAAAATCATATTATAAACAAATTCATCATTATCAGGACCAGGAGTGATACTTGCCCAGAATACGAATGGGCAAATTTTTCCAATAGCTTACACAAACTAAACTACTCAACATATAAGATGGAAGCCCTCACCATAATATTAACAACAGAAAATTCCGTAAGTATCGGGAGTCTAACCCATTTGAGTTACATATAGAAAACTCTGTATCTTGGTTGCTTAAAAACTCGCATCAAATGGGCAAGATAGCCAGGTGGATAATATGGCTACAGATGTTTCAATTCAGTGTGCTTCACATAAAAGGTAAGGATAACTTAGTGGCTGGCGCACTTTCATGTATGTTTGAACAAAATAAAGAGGAGATCTTGTCCATCCCCCCCTAAAATCCAAGCCTTTTAACTAAAATTTCCGAGTTATTTACGTCCTGCAATCGGCACCGGATCCTGCGTTGGTTAACATTTATTCATGCCTGAATAGTAATCAAATGGCTTCTAATTATAAAATATATAATGATGTGCTGTTTACAAAACCATACATTAAATCAACATGGAAAATATGTGTTCCAACAGCATTTCGTAAAGTCTTGATTGTGTACTATCACGACTCTACAGTTGGCACACACTTGGGTGTGGCCAAGACGACCATAAATGTTTCAAGTAAGTTTTATTGGACTAGTATGGATAGACACTTAGGTAACTGGGTTAGATCCTGTGAAAATTGCTTAAGATCCAAACCAGGTCAAAAGTACAACTGCATTATGTTATCGTCAAAAGTAGCTAGTTTCCTAATGGAGTGATTATTTATAGATTATTTTGGTCCACTCTCTAGATCTGCGAATGGATTTCAGTATATCCTAACGGTAGTGAATAGTTTTTCAAAATGTACATGGTTACTACCCCCTTAGGGCAGCCATGGCCGCAACCACCATTACAGCATTAGAACATGAAATATTCAAAAACTTTGGTCTACCATGTGCAATAGTCACGGATAATGGAAGTCAATTCACATCAGTTTATTTTAGGAATATGTCTTTTGAATAAGGTATAATCCATGTGACAACAATTCCAAGTCAGCATTGATAGCATATCACCATTCCAATCATCAAAAATGGACAGTAATTTGTCTTGGTTGCAAATCTTTTTCAATAATGCTCCACACCTAAGTAATTAAACTACACCTGCTTTCTTAATGTTAGTACACAAGCTTTTGTCACCCATAAGTTTACAGTGGGACTATATTCATTGACCACAAATTACTCAAAAGACCAGATTATAAGAAAGTGGAAGAAGGTGTTCAAACAGTTAAAAATGTCACAAAACTTCTGGCGAAAAAGTGCAAATCCATAGAAAAGAGGAGATTACTAATGGAAAGTGTTTATTTTCCTTGTTGTTTACTTCTTTCTATGTTTAATCAACCTATGTCTGTATAAATCAGAAGAATACATGAATGTATTATTACATAAATCACATATGTAGTTTCTTTCTCTTGTGTGAAAGATTGTATGCTTTTTTAATTGATATTTTTCAAAGAATCTCTTATTGCAGATTGTGCATTGATAATTTTTATTCCCTTTGTGGATTATAATGTGATGAGTTAAAGCTGATTTAGTATTAAATTTCTGAAGGCAGATTGTGCATAGATAATTTTTTTCTCCTTTGTGCATATCCATGTGTCCTCTTAAACTGTATTTATTACTAAGCTTCTTACTGCATATGACACAGGAAAGCTTTTGAGGCACTCGCAAGGGTAATGATAGACCCATAGTTTCTGGGTGTTTAGTTTTTATATGGTATCTTAACATTGTTCTACTTTTAGTCCCCTTGTTGCACAATGCACAAATATAATTAATTTCTGCAGTGTGTGAGAGGAAATGACTTCTAAGGGCATCACCATTCGAGAAAGATCTGCCACATTTATCACAAATGCACATTATTAAATTTGAATGCATTTTGATATGTTTGGTGAAGTAAGGTTTTAAACCAACAAGTCCACATATGTGACACAAATACTTTTCCGTCAGCCCAGTATGAATATCCATGTGTTTCTCTAAGTAATAAATAGTAGTAAAGCTTTTAAAACAAGTTGAACATGTGTGTGATTTGATATTACTGTGTTTTTGACTGTGCCTCATAATCATTGGTTGTCCAAAAAGAAGTTTCCCACATCCATTGCAAACCACACCATCCCCAGTGTGAGTTTTTTTATGATTTGTTAAACTACGTTTAAGTTTAAATTTCTTTTTGCAAAAGTTGCATGAAAATGCGGCAACATTTCTGGTGAGAAATAGTTCATGGCATTTTGCGTGAAACTTTGATTCTGAAGTTGTTCCACAATAATAACAGTTACCCTCTTCATCATCTGTGGAATAAAGAATAGAGAAATATTATTTTTATGAGGAAAACAAAAGTATAATGTTATAGATGCACACACTACACCTAAAATTGTAAATTTATAGTGAAAAGGCATATTGAGAAAAAAAATTAAATCTTTTAATTTCAAGTTCCTTGGTAGATATTATTCTATATTCTGTTATAATTCCTTTCAATAATAAAAATAAGTTAAAATATGAATGGTCACATTTTTAGTAGAGATTTTAACCAACAAAATAGCAACCAAACAAATGATAAGAGTTTGACAAAAAGGCAATTTATTGTTTAAGTGTGAACACAGTTTCATGTCAATGATGCAGTGATTAAAATTTATTATTTTTCCAATAATAATAATTTTAAAAAATCTAAACATGAGTTTTTATTGAATATGTTTGAAATAAGTAGGCAGACAAACAATGGGAATGGAGCAAAGAGGGGTTTATACAATGCACAAGTGAGATCAGGGCTGTAGCCAGACAATAATTTTGTTCAGAAAGGGGTGGGTGGTAATGGGGCGGGGGAGCACATCCAATTGCTGGAGGTTAGAAAAAAAATTCTAAATTAAAAACAGTTCTAGAAGCTATGGTAGCCCCTAACTGCCGGAGGCTATGAGAAATTCTAAATATTAAACACCTCTAGAAGCTATCTGAGGTGCTTCTTGTGGTAGCACAGCCCCCTAATTATTTGTACTTGTACCATAATTTTGATATAGTTTGAACCATAAATAAAGCCATATATATATATATGTGTGTGTGTGTGTGAATTGTTCATAAAATTTTTGGAGGGTTTGAACCACGAACCCCCTCACCCCGACTATGGCCTTGAATGAGATACAACTATTTGACTTAACAGTTCAATAAGTACCCGCTGAATAACTATAGATATACAACAAGCCACACCCACCACTGCACCTAAACCAAATAATATGTGTAACAAAGATTTCTAACCTTTATTGGTGCAATCTGTTTGTACTATCTTAGCAACAACTTGTTCATCTGTATCAGATTGGTTCTGTACACATTTCTTGGAGTTTTCCTTATCTTTCTCAGAATTGTCACCTTCACTATTCTTGGTGACATTATGAACGTTTATATTATTTGAAGTCTGTGCACATTCCTTGGTAGGCTCATTCAGATACTTTATCTTAGAGCCCTCAGTAGATCTTTTCAAAATAAACAGCTCATCTTCCCCTTTTAAATTGTTGGACCTGTAATACCAAAATGTTAACACAACAATGTATATTAAATAAAGAGGACACTTTTTAATAAGATGCAAACCATTCGACTACAAGATGGAGAGAGAATAAAATGGACCAGGATGTGTCAAACATGTAACAATTCAAACAGGTTTCATCCAATGGCGTGAGGGAAGTAGTCAATAAGCGTGCTTTATTCTCATGTTCAACATAACATATTATTTACACTGAATATACCCTACAAGTATTATATATAAAGTGACTCAAAATACTAGTTAATATGTCACAACAAATACGGCTAAAAATTTATTTAAGCTTTTCAAGATCTACTTATGAAATAAACATCCTTTTCTTGAACAAAAAATGTTTACTTATGTAACTATGGAAAATTGTATTCAATTTACTATAAGTTTTCCCATAGGTGATAAATGAAGTGTTATTGGACAATGTAAGGCGGTTGAGATTGAGGGAAATTAGCAAAGACTTCTAAAAAGGCCTACCACAAACTTTTCTTTGCGATTTACAAAAAATTTTGCAATATCAAATTAACGATATTAATAGTTTCTTTTTTTACACTAAGAAATGCTAAGATAGATTAAAATATATTAAAGTTAACAATAAGTATATTTGTCTATTTGTTTATTTTACACTAATACATTATCTTTCTAGCACGCAAGTCAATTAATCAGAACTAAATAATGATATTAGTCAAAACATGTTACTGTTTTATAACTTGAGCATTTTTTATTTGTTTACAAACCTCAATGTTACTTTTTCATAATTATAAATATTATTAAATTAGTTCAATTACAGCTCATTAAAACATAATAAGATAGTTGTAGTTATATTAATTTTAACTTTAGTAAGGAGAAATGTAAATTGAAAATTTGCATGGAACGTAGTTTATAAAAACAGATCAAAGGTTGTTACAATAAGTTTAAAAAACCTTGGAGGTGAGTTAAAAGACAGTTTATTATAGAATATTAGATAAAATAAGATTAAAGAATTACCAGAAGATATTAAGGATAAATATCCTATGTCATAAATGATCAATTATATATGCAACCACTCCCTAAAAATGAAAATTATTATTGAAATGTTACATGTCGTAGTAACGTCAATCCCAGTGGCGGCTCGTAGCTAAAATTAGTGGGGGTGCTGGTCCAGAATTTTTTCTAGCCTTTGTTTTAAAATTGTGTAAAATGCAAAAAACATTTATAAAAAGAAAATTTATTCAGGAACTTTCAAAAAAGATAAATATTTTTTACTTATTTTAACTTAAATTGTTACAGTTCAAGCTTGATCTAGTCATTTAAAAATGAAATCCATTCTTCTTGTTTTAATTTGCGCAAAAAGTTCAATAATTTTCTCTTTGATATTTGGATGACAATTGAGGAAATTTTTCTACATTGAAAGTAATGCAAGCGCATTTAATCTTTCTGTTAAATAAATAAAAAATTAAAAAATCAATCAAAAAGAATAGCTGGAAGCAGAATAATCTAATTCTACACTCTTCTACACTTTTTCACATTCAAGAATATGGTACACGGTTTTTAAACACAATACACGCTGAGTAAATAAAAAACTTCCTTCCACCATCACGCCAGAGGCGGCACTACGAGAGCAACAGTGCTCTCTCTACCTGGCAGTCCCGCCTTCCTCCCCACCCCCTCCTATGTGTGCATGCGCACAACAGTCAAATACCATGTCACTGGCACTGTGAAGCGCACAGTTCCAAACAAAGATTTTTGTATCTTTTTTATAAAATGGGGGATGGCTACTGAAGTACTGACATTAAGCTTAAGGAATATATATTGTATTACAAAAATAAAGAAATAATTAAAGAAAAAAGACTCATTATATTAAATGTTATCAATAATATCAAGTGGAAAGAGGGGGTGCTGCAGTTCCGCAGTGCCTATACATGAGCCGCCACTGGTCAATCCAACCAAAGGCCAAAGGAGAGGAACCAAAAACACTCCAGCTAAGGAACGTCCTTTAGTTATTCTTCATAGAACAGTATATTATCATTTTCAATAATTTATTTGTTTAGACAATTTTTATAACTTCTCAGTCTTTATATTCAAATAACATATATTCTAATGCTTTAATACTACAAAATCGGTTTGACATTTTATCTGTGTTACCTAAGTTTACGGTTGTTTGCACCTACATTGTACCATTCTAGCACAGATAATTTACTCCTATTTTTATTACTATTTTTCCTTCAACCTATAATCCATGTTATGTCCATTTTTAATTCATATTTTAATGTTTATATGCAATTAATTTTAATATTTTTTGTATAAAATTTCTATTCCTCTATTTTATATATATGTTCCACAATCTCTTTTAATGCCATAATATATTAACTGTTAATTAATCATCAAATCACCTTATTATTTTCTAGTTCCTGTCAAATTTTATATTAAGTTTTAGTGGAATTGTCTTTCATAGGATTACTGTGTTTATTCTTTATCATAATTGATAGGTCCTCGACCAATTTATATATTAATTCAATTCTTTAATTGTCTTACCTGAATCATAAGACTATTCTAACCCTCCCAATTATAACCATTTTGCTCAATAACATTTCTTTAATAATTTCCATTCTTCGGGAGTGGTTGCGTATATAATTGATTATTTATGACATAGGATATTTATCCTTAATATCTTCTGGTAATCCCTTTAATCTTATTTTATCTAATATTTTTTTCTTTTAAAACATTTTTTCTTTTTTTCTATCTTCTATAATAAACTCTCTTTAAGTCCCCTCCAAGGCCTTATTAACTTATTGAAACAACCTTTGATCTGTTTTTATAAAGTATGTTCCTTGCAGATTTTCAATAAGGAGATAGGTATATTCTTTACTTCACATTGGTATTCCAAAAACCATAAAATTGTTAAAGTTAACAATAAAATTTATTATTACAAGTTACCCTAGATCATTCAAACCTTAAACACTCAGCGCAATGAAATATCAGCATGCAAAGGTACTGCTAGAATACTATCGCAGCCGATAATTCAGCGCCAGCTAAATCTTGCTGTGTAAGTTTATTTTTAGTAACTAGGTGGCACCACACATGATATTCTAAATGTTTAGGTTTATTTCATATTTTTTCCAACAGATAGCACCATTGGTTTTAAATAAACTATTTATTTTGAACAGTTGAAATATGTTATGCTCATTGTTTATATCGTGGTGTGAATACATTTCTAGTTCATGGTTTTTTCCTTATTCCTTATTTATATAAATATATTTGCTTCTATTATTTTTCTTACTAGTTTTCTTTATTATATATTATTTATTATATTTTCTTTGTTTCATTCAAAGTTTATTGTTTTTAGTGTTGTTTAGTTGAAATATTTTAGCTAGGCAATAGCTGGCCCAAGTTTTAGGCTAAATGACTCTGACATTTTAGACTATTTGGATACTATTGACAGTGACTTTGTGAATGAAAGTGATTCTGACATCACTATTGACGATGATAATTTGCCAGATCTTAGGAATCCAGCTGTTCATAACATGTCTGATAGTGATGAGAATGATATGGATGATGAAGACTACAGGGAGATTCTGTCACCTGAGCAACCTCTTCCTCTCCCTTTTACATGATTTTACAAAATGTTATGTAGTTCAGAATCAAAATAAGCTACATACACAAAACTAGCATCAAATTTTACAGAAAGAAAATTCTCTTTCTTGCAGGATGACATGAATAAGAAAGACAAGGAAAAAATAATAATTTTTAGCTCTGAATTCGAAGTGTTTTTTTTAATTTTTCAGATTTTCAAAATTTCATTTTTTTTTCACAAAATAACTGTAGTCTAATAATTTGTGTAATTTCTTTTTTATAAATCTTCGATGTTTATAGTATAAGTGTGATTTTTTTCATGTATATAACCATACAATATTTTTTATGAGAAAATTAAAAATGCTTGGAGGTAAATATATAAAAATTAGCCTGAGTGTTTTGGCTCAGTCTAGTGAAAATGCACAGAGTGCAAAAGTGTTAATCTCCTACTTTCCAAAATTTTAACCTCATTTCATCAAACTAGTCTACATTTAAAGTTACCATCTTTCATAAGAACTTAATATATATTATTTTGACCTATTGAATCACAGTTGCATTATTCACATTAGATATTAAATTCATCAAATCGTGTGTAAAACAAATATCTTTTTATGTTACACAAACAAGAATTTATATGGTCTATCTCGATAACACCATTTTCAATCTAACAGAAAATAAATACAAATAAATTTTAGCTTAAATAATAATTATTTTTAGATTAGTTATATCACAGAGCAAGACATGCACTCCCCATTCGGCTGGTTAGTGCAGTCCACTCAATCTAGTAGTAAACACATGTATCAGAGAAGTTTAGAAAGTTCTGTGGTTTCGTGCTGCCTTCTGCAATGAATTTCTATAATGGGCCCACCATTTTTCCAGAAAGATACTTTCACATAACTTAAGGGATCTTTTACACACCACAATCGACAGAGGACAGACTTACTCTCCGAAGGAAGCTGTGCTACAGATTTTTACCGCCCAAGAAAAATTTCTAGACTTCGGCTGGGTTTGAGCCCATAAACATCGCGTCCTGAAGCGAGCAATTTACTCCGAGATGACCACAAAGTTCTTCCCATTTGTAAATTGGCTTATAACATATTTTGAAACATAAACCAACAGAGTATATTTTAACTACAATATGACCTATTGCTAAAAATTCCCAATTTTTTTATAATAATAAAGGGCTCTCATATTCCATTAAAAATATATTAAAAATATATATATTTATATAAACAACTTTATTTATTATATTGCTATACAATGATAATTAATCAAAACTACCTAATTCATAACACACACTATTTATATTTATTTTTAATTACAAAGGTACTTTTTATTTCAAGCTTAATTTCAACATTTAACCATTTACATCTTTGATCTCATGGCTAAGGTGTCACTATTAGAATAGACTGAATTGCTGAAGACAAGGTTAGGGTTTGAATACCTGTCAGATTACATTGGGGGGTGTTCTTCCTAAATGGTTTCTTACTTTTCCTTGATGCAAATGCAGGCTCATTTTCAATAAATTAAGCATTCATTCCCTGTACTCCAGTAATTTAAATAAAAGTAGATGGATCAAACAGGTAGTAGAACACAATCTTTACTTCTGAAAATCAATCAATAACCTAAACCAGGTATGAACAAAGTTCCCTATCTTAAATTTTTGCCTATTAAAAATATTTATTAAATAATTGTACCTCAAATATTTAAATAGTTCTACAAATTAAAATGTTTTAACTCCAAACTTGATTAAATCAACAAAAGTTTTAATCAAACATTTAAATCTTATTAGGAATTATATTATACTCAACTAACAAATTTAATTAGTGAAATAATCAGATTACCATCCTGTCTAACTATGTTGTTTTAAAACTACTAACAGAATTGTACCTGTTCCTGTGATCAGGTCTAAGGTAACACACATTACAATAAATAGAATGAACTGCTTATGACATAGAAATCGAGGTTCAAATACTGGTCGGGTGTACTGAGCAGCCATTCTTTTTTAAGGGGAGGTCAGTGTTATCGAACCTTGAAAAGTCGTAAAATTAGGTGTGTGTCAATATGATTTAATAAATGTTTATTTTGCTTGCATAAGATCTGATTTTTTATGGTTAATATAGCAATTTATATGTAAACAAATTAGTTTCTTAAATATTATGGCAAAATTAATAGTTTTTATAAAAAAATATATGCTTTTTTAAAAAAATTCACACAAACCTTCAGTTAAATACACTTCTCGCAAACCTATCATCAAATCTTAACCAAATTCTTTTCTACCTCTTAAACACACTTAGATCAACATCCTGTACTAGAATGATTTAGAAATGGTTTTTTTATATGTTTACTTTTATTTAAATCAATATATTAAAAAAGTACTTGATTTTTTTAAAGAAATTTGAGAGCTAATGAGATTATTCTAATACAGTAGCACAAGATGAAAACTATAAATATATTTCCAAAGTTTAAGTTTTCTAAATACAATAGTTTTTACAAAATTGGTACCAAAAGGGGTAAAAATGTAATTTGGAGAAAATTATGATTAAAAAAAAAGTTGATGTATCTACTTACAAAACATCTGATTAAAATAGTCCCGCTCCATAATGCTATAAATTTTTGTTGTCTTCATCCTCCTGCCTCCTTTAATTTGTTATTGTTCTTACTTCTTTGGTCATCTCTTCAGCTGCTATCTCTGCCTTGATCAAACATTCTCTGTACTTGTCTTTCATATGCTTTATTATATTTTGACAAGGCTTTATTCCCGTATTTTATAGCACTTTTACTCTGCTGTAAGCACCAACATTAAAACAGATCACAGCAACAAGAACTTCAACTTTGAAAATTGTTCTTCCTCCAAAAAACCCCATCTTTGGTACCCTTTCCCATATCATATTGTTGAAGCTTTCATTAGAGTTTTGTGTCTATCTGTGCAAACCCTTGGTTAGAAGCTTATCTCTGTAAATTGGCTTTATGGCCTCAAGTACAGTTTGAGGCAAAGCATGTTTGTGGCTGTATTCTTTCCCAAAAGCTTAGACTTTGTTATAGCCACACAAGGAATCTTGACCTTTAGGACAAAGAGCATACTGGGGGTTCTTGTTGGTTGAAACCTTATGAAAAAATGTTGCCCACACAGCTTGCTTCATTTGATGGAAATTTCCAGTATTTCTCTGGATTGTGAGGCAATAATACTGGTGCAACAAATCTATTTTGACATCAGAAAGCCTTCCTTCCCCCGATATTACTTTTCATCAAACAATCTCTTTTAGGTCTTTTTTTAATTTTCAAAGTCTTGTACCAAGTCTTTTTTGAACATGGCCGAGACATATTAATTTTTCCATAATCACTTCATCCCCATATGGCTTGGCCTCACAAACCTTTAGAAACCCTTTTGAGTCCCCACCTCCAAGGTAACAAACATACCGCACACCTCGCAATGCCTCTGATCACATTCATATCTGAAGAACTCCTTCTACCTCCATGCCCCCAATGTATCCCTCAAAGTTTTTTTTATAAACATGATCCTTGTTGAGCATCGAACAGCCCTGACAGTGCCTTGTGAAGACAGTCCCATCCACAACTTCTCCAGTGTTGAAGAATGTGGCTTTGACAACACTATTGAGTGAAGTGTGTCCTCTCTTCTGCCACGAGCCATCAAATGTAGCTGCCACAACTGTGTTACCATCATTTTCAGATATCGTCTCTTGCACAGCCTTGCACATTGAAGCTTCAGAACAATACTTTGTTGTAGCTTTCAAAATCGACTGATGGCAAAGGAAGATCTATCATGACACACAAAGTGTGTGCTGCACGTTGACCGTTTCTGATTCAACGCATTGCATAAGCAAACATTATATTATGTTAGAAAAATCAGCCTCGGTGACGTAGTCAGCTGCCATGCTAGTCGTGTTGAGCTAGACTGCCGGGGACAGGAAGATCCAGATTCAAATCTTGGTCGGATGAACTGGAGGTGGTTTTTTCCTAAATGGTTTTCCACTCTTCCTTCAAACAGATGTGGGTTAATCTATTCTAAATTCCATCTTCTCAATTCCTAATCCACTAGCATAATTAGTACTAAAGCGTATTGCACGAATGGGTACTAAGATGTGGTGCTAAATAAAAATAAATATGTTAGAGAGTTTATTATGGTTTACAAGAGAAGTCATTGTTGATGTTTTTTCTAAACAATCAATGCAGTCAAGCTTTATTCTTGTAGCCAAACCCCTTCCGCTTGGCTTGATTTTTTGTCTGTGAGTTCCATGGAGTTCGTATTTTTACAGCCAGGACACATCACAATTTTTTAATAAATTTTGAAAAAACATTTAGGACAATTATAATATTTCCTAAAACATACTTTTCTTCACCCCACTCACTTTCTTGGAATATGTAAGCCAACTTTATTTTGATGGACTAGATTTATTATTTGGTTTTGTTTCAATATTAGAGGGTCCAGCCAAAGCTTGTTGCTTTGGTGAATATATGTTGCCTCTAAATTGCCTTTTGCGATTAAATTTATTAATTCTACCCATAGTTATGTCATGTGAAACAGAGCTAAATGTTTTATAAAAGTCTACAGATGTACATAACTATAGCATTGAAAATATTATATTAATATTTTGAAATATTAAATAGCTAGTAAACAAACTCAAGATTTCCTTATAAACACTAAATGAATGTGTTTGAACTACCAACCTAACTTTGTAATAAAATAAACTAGAGTCAATGCTACTATAAACACTAAATGAATGTATATGGAGTATCAACACAAATTTAAAATAAAATAAACTATAAAGTCAAAGTTACTAAAAACAAACACTAGAAACACTAAATGAATGTATATGGAGTACCAATCCAAATTTGTAGTAAAATAAAATAAACTATAAGGGCAAGGCTACTAAAAACAAGCATATAGAGGTTTTGTTCTTCTTGGCATTGAGATGTGTGTGGACATTTTGACTCACGCATACATTCAAAAATTTATAACTCAAGATGTTTTATTCTGAAATGCATAATTTATAAATGAAATGAATCCTAAAGGCTGGTCCTTCAAACATTTTTTGACAATGATAACACTAACCCCCTTAAATGCTCCCAGCGAGGAATATTTTATGTTTAATCAAAATTAATTAGTTCAGTTCTCATAGAAACTATAATATATATTATGATACTAGCAATAAAAACTTTTCCACTTCGGACATATTTTTCTGTTATTTTTAGTATTTAAATGTGTTGATTTTTTGGTTTGTTTATCTCAACTTCAAATTTTAGTTACCTAAATATTAAATAAATCAAAATAAGGTCAAAGTTCCTGAAAAATATAAGTGGTGATTGTGTTTTGCAATAATGAAATTAAGTGTTAATGCAATTTATTTTCGGATGAACATTGTACTTTTTTTATGCGAAGGAATAAAATAACATATATATGTTACTATTATTGTATCAGTTATGCACAATTCAGACCTATTACACAAACAATTGAAATTTAATTTTAAAAAATCTGAAATATAATTTTTAACCCTTTCTGAAATTTACCATTAATTATTTGATGATTTTAAAACCATTAATTTAGTAAAATTCTTACTAAGCATCTTAATAACTCGAGATATAACTCCAAAATTTGTCTCACCCTTCATACTTGGAATTTATGCCGAGCATTGAAAATAAATAAAGTGATTCCTATGTATGTAAAAATATGTGTTAATAAAATTTAAAACAAAATATTACAGTCAATCACATTTTGAAAGCTGAGTACAAATTTTCCATCTATTATAAAAGAATTGCTGTGAAGCTGTCTTTTCCTAAATAGTTTTCAACTCCTGTGCCAAGAAAATGCAGGAACACTCCTTCTAAATTCAACAGTGCTCATCCTTAACACAGTTGTGTAGTTATTATTAGTACCACAAAGGATAGTCGGACATTGTGCTAAAAAAAAAGCATTGCAGATCTTTATCAATTTTTCCTTAAGAATAAAAAAACACTAATCTGCCTAGTCCCCTTTCTAACCATTTTAACTATATAATAGTTTAAAGCAAACCAAAATTACTTTAGAATAAGTAAACACTATGTTATAAGAGGTTTAAGTTAATGTTGAGTTGAGAGTATCAATTACTTACTTACTCACTCACTATTAATCAATGGCCTTCTGAATTTGAAAACTCATTGCAGCACTTTCATTCAAAAGTAGGCCCCCTATCTTTATCTTGAGCTAGTTATATCCAGTCCACCTCATTTACACCCTATCACTATCTTGAGCTAGCTTTATCCAATCCACCTCATTACATCCTATCACTATCTTGAGCTAGCTTTATCAAGTCCACTTCATTACATCCTATCACTATCTTGAGCTAGCTTTATCCAATCCACCTCATTACATCCTATCACTATCTTGAGCTAGCTTTATCAAGTCCACCTCATTACACCCTATCACTATCTTGAGCTGATTCTATCCAAACCTCCTTGATTACACCATATCCCTATCTTGAGCAAGCTTTATCCAGTCCACCTCATTACACCCTATCACTATCTTGAGCTAATTCTATCCAAACCTCCTTGATTACACCATATCCCTATCTTGAGCTAGCTTTATCCAATCCACCTCATTACATCCTATCACTATCTTGAGCTAGCTTTATCCAGTCCACCTCATTACATCCTATCTCTTTCCAGTCCATTCAAATGTACTCCTCCCATCTGAGTCTAGGTCTTCCCAAAGGCCTCTTCCCAGTCAGTACCCTGAATGAGTTTCTAGAACCTCTCATTCTTATTGTCCTGCCTACTGTAGTCTATGAGACATAACTAACTTAACAATGTCCTGTGACGAGTACAGGGTATGTAGCTCATCATTAACATATTCCACTCCCCATTATCGTCATACCTTTTTGGACCAAATATCTTCCTAAGCACCTTGTTTTTGAACACCCTAAATTAGTTCTCGTCATGTAAGTTAAGAAACCACGTTTCACACCCATATAGAACTGGTAAATTTAATGTTTTGTATATTATGAATTTTACATTCCTTGACAGCAGGCGAGATGTCAACAACTTACTGACCGAATAATAGCTTGCATTTCCCAACTGTATTATTTTTCTAATTTCCAACCTAGTATCATTATTGCTAATTAAAATTGTTCCTAGATATTTAATTTCACTAACCATATCAAATGAAGTGTTGCATGAAGGAGTCTCTAAATTATCATCAATATTAGGATAAATAAATAAATGAGTTGTTAATTTCTCAAAATATGTGAAAAAATACTGACAGCACGCAATTTGATATAAATATGCTAACGAGCAGCCTTCCATTAAAAGAAAAAGTAAATGTATCTAATGCAAATATGCTTTAAGATGTAAAACAGAATCTTAAATATGTAGATATCTTAATACTTGCAATTAATGTTAATATTAAAAAATTTGCTGTAGTGTGGAGAAATTAGTTATGTAATAGGTGAACAGACTAATAGTAACTATTATACCGTACAGTATTAAAAGTAGTTGAAAAATAACATCTGGACACAGAATCAAAAATGGGACCATTGGTTTGGTGTATCAATGCCCTACCATTGGGCTATCCACGTTTTGTTCAGTGCTTGGGGCCATTTGGTTTTCATAAAAAAGGCTAAGTCTGTGATGGATGATATTTAAGCAAGTTCAAACTGTATAAGATCGAAATTATAAACCAAATCCACACCATACAATGTCTATGTAAGTGTGATTAAGAATAAAATTTTAATTTTAACTATGCATTCACCAAATCTGTGTGTGTACATGCATGTGTACGTGCATGTGTGTGTGTGTATGTGCACTCATAAGTTTGGGTAACATTGAATTGAGTCCCAAGTCACTTGTTTACCTTTTCAGTTATTCAAATTGGATCCAGGTTGTTTTGTACAGTTGTTTGAATTAATTACAGAGTAAAACGTCTAACCTAGCCAAAGTTAACTTGAATTAGCCTAACCTAATAAAATTTGAAGCAAAGCTGTGAAACAGTGTAAGAAGACCAAAGAAAAAGCGAAATTTTTTAGGGAACAGATGCTGAGTAAAAAATTGAGATATATGCATATTTGAATATTTGAAATCCACCTCCTAAAGTTCCTGAAAAGAGCCTCCTAGGGTATCAACTCTGACAACGCAGAAATGGGGGGTGAGACTCAATTCAATATTTCCCCTAATCTTTACCTTTCAAACTGAGGCAGGTTTGTAATATCTTCAACTTTCATGTGATCACCTTGTCCACTGATTAACTGAGAAGTTGCAAAATTACAATCCTACAATCAAACCAAACACACTAAGACAATTTTGAAGATATTTCTTAGACTGTGAACAAGATTATTCTTCTAGTTCATGGTAGTTGACAGAATTGCTAATATTTTTATTAATACAACATTCCCTGTTTAAGATATAAAATTGATTAAAAAGAATAGTTAAATGGCATGGTGTTTAGAACATTAAGATTTGACTTTGATGAAAGAAAATAGGGAAAGGACATGCTTGAATCATCGTGCCATCTTCAATTTGATGTTTCTCATATGCAAAGACATGTTTAAAGATTTGAGTTAATGTCCCCAATTCACAAATATCCTATTTATTATTTTTATTGTGTATGAAATTCTCTGCATTTTCCCAGCGCTCCCACTTTTCCAGTTGTGTGGCAAACACGTTTAACAAGTTATTTCCTATACAGAAAATGGTAGAAAATATTAATTGAGAAATGTGCGTTAAAAACATTTTATATTTTTGTATGCATTATTTCATTTTAGGAATATTATAAGAGTTTAAATTGGTGAGTAGAATACACAACACAAAGCATAATAAGAACTGACATGGAATATTTAAACAGTATCAGTAGGTATCAATAAAAACAACTAAATTGTGATATATTTAAAAACATTACAGTGCCGGTAATGTTAATATATTGTGAACATCACAATCACAATCACAATTTTAGACGATAAAATAAAATATGAATAAAACAAAAATATAAAAGACCCACCAAATTAAAATATAAGGTTCACTGTGTGTGCAACCAATAATATAAAATAAATTGAGGATTTATCAAAAAATCTTAACAAAAGCATGACATGTTAAACAAATCTGACAAATTTAATTAATCTTAATTTTATTTGTTAAATAAATACCACATCTCCTCAATGACAGTTTATTATGTGATTTAGTAGTTGAGGCCTATCAATATTATGTGAAAATGTAATATGCAGACTAGATAAATAGGTTTCAGAAAAAATACTGATGCTTTTAAAACAGGGCAAGAATGTTGTAATAGTCATAGATTGTTAAACATTTAATAATAATCTAATATAATATTTTAGCATTAAAAACTTAGCTGCCTTCTGTCCAAAAACAAAATGTTTATAACAATGTGCCAAGCCATTCTGATGACATTTTGAGCTTTCAGTTCTCAAAAGTGATGATAGTCTTATACAAACTTGTAAATTTCTGCCCTCATGTTGACAGTATTATTACTGTATTGTTGAAATGACTATAAGGCTGACCAGTCATAAATCAGTCCACACAATTCCTTTACCAAGAAATAACACTAAAATTAGAACTAAGCTGAAGTCAGACTTTTCAAAAACAATTAACATGGCTAGACTAAAGTTTTAAATATATTTTATATTATTATAATTTTATTTTCTACTCCTGTTAGTTATGCTATAAAATATAATGGTACTATTTTAATTCTTTGCTAATGTATATATACAAATCACCAAGAAATTCACAAGTATTGAGTAATGGGTAGTGAAGAAAAACATAATAAATTTAATCACATTATACTGAGGCAAAAAAATAGGGTGAATTAAAATGAGACAGTTTTGGTTTACTTAGCTGTGTAGTGTCAAAAATGCAAAGCCACAATGAAAAACTTTTTTTGATAACACAGTCAGTTTAAATCACAATCAGGTCAAACTGTTTTAATCTTTCTCCTAGCAAGATAATAATGAAAAAGGAATATTGTTTGAAACAGTTAAGAGTTTGAGAACATTGGGGATGCAGGAGTGGAGGGGGGAAGGGGAGAGATAGATCATTTACCATAATATTAATCTAGTTTAAACTATATTATAAAAAGAAAATTAATCATAGTATCATAGCTAAATTTAAATTACATTCCATTTACATTACTATGGTTAGCAAATTTCATTAAATTAATTCTTGTTTTGAATTTCAATTTATTTTGAACAATTAAATATGTTTTCTTTTTTGACGAATTAAAGAGGTAAATTTAGCTCAATTGAGTGAATTTTATTTTAATAACCTACAATACACTCTAAAAAATAAAATGTAGAGCACTCATATTAATTTAACTCCTACCCTAATAATTAACATAAAAAGATATCCCAATAGTTCAGAGAGGCATTCATTTTTTATTAATTTTCTTTGGCCCCCAAATTCTCATCGAAACACAATCAAGAATACAGTTTTCCGGGTTGTATACATATATAATGGTGATGGTGTACTAAATTTAAGAGATATTATTGATTTTAGGAATTTTTTAATTTAATAAGTAAATATGTATTACAATTGTTTAAAATATATTTTATTTATTTTATGTCTATATGCAGCAATCAAGAGCAACTTTGATAACTCTGAGGTAGGTGACCTGGTGGTCTAGGGGTAAGGTGTCAGACTTCTGTGCTGGCGGCCGGGGTTCAAACCTCGGTCCCGGCATGGATTTATCTGNTGTGCTGGCGGCCGGGGTTCAATCCTCGGTCCCGGCACAGATTTATCTGATTACCAAACCCTTCCTTCACCTCTGACAAGACATCTTGTGAATGTGGGGAATGCCAGGCCACCACCGTGGTTCGGATTCCACGTTAAACTGTAGGTCCTTCATTTCATCTCACAATCACCCTACCATTACACATTAGCGTAAGTGCGTATAACCCGAACGGGTAGTAAGACGCGGTGCTAATAATAATGACAACTCTGAGTTTGAGTTCAGGTCAAAAGTACTTAGTCTTAACGTGGCACTACATTGGGAGTGAAAACTTTAAATCTCATCTTGAAGCACAAATAAGAAGTTCTCAGAAAAATCCCCTGTAACTAAGCATTCACTAAGTTCTAAAATATTCTTGTGTTTAACGTAACTAGACTTTGCTTCAGAAATGAATTGGTGGTGCTTCAGAAAAATTAATTGAGCCAGCATATCCTCAATGAAATCATTTGTTGATTTTGTAATGAATATGAGAATTGTCCTGTCCGTGGTTACTCACTCCTTGTATATCACAATGTCCAAAAATATGTCATCTTCCTCATCAATAATAACTTCTGGTCTAAGACAATAACTAAGAAACATTCATCTTCCACTCTGTAAGTAACACACTATTGAATTCAGTATCTCTTTATAATCAATGTTAAGCTTTGCACCCTCTAGCATAAGTTTGATGTTTTTGTGTTAGCCACATACACACACAGAGTGCTGCATGCTAAAACACACAATTTTTGTCGCAGTTCAGCAAACTTTGAAAACCCTAATTTCATATATGGATCTTCAGCACAAAAGCTCTGATACATTTCTTTAAGGTTACATAATATAAGTTTTTTTTTATTCCTTTTCTTTGTACTTATCCCTAACGGATACATAGGCTTATGTTTCCATTACTTTAATAAAAACCACTTCCCAAGAAAGTTTTATGGATTTCCTCGGCACTACATTGGGAAGAATACCATACTGCTTAATCAACTTCTTTGTGTTTCACACCAAATACTGACTGGCACCAAACTCGTGACATGTTTTTGATACAGACCACTGACTCAGGAACTGAACCAAATATTTTTTTTTCTCAGTGAGAGTTGTTTCCTTAAATTTTTAGTTTATTTTATTTAAGAGAATAGCATACTCATCTTTCAATATTTTTTTATTTTTTTTCAAGTCAGTCATCCAAACTTTTAATATCAAAACTTAAACAAGTATAACTTTTGAAACTTTTTTTTTTATATCTTTGGGTCTTTTTTAAGTAGCAAATTTCTGAATCTCAAGAGGTGAAACACCCAAAGGCAAACATGCAACGCTTATGTCTTATTCTCTGTAGAGAATGTCTCATCTGTTTCTTTTTTTTAGTTGTTTTTAAAAACAATAAATGCACACACTTTTACCAGGGATGGCTTCTTTGAGCGACCTCTAAAGATATTTCAGTAAGATCTTTTGTTATTACTTTTTTATATCCTCTGAAAGGATCTGAACCATTCCTCCCATTACAGGTAAATGTATTTCACTAGATAATTCTTCTCGTGATACTGGCAAATATTTAGTTTAAAAGTTACCTAATTTTAAGTCCAAGACCATTTTCTCTTCATCATTAAAGTAATTAAAAGCCTTTATACTAAAACTGATCCATAAGAAACATCCAATGAACCCTTTATCTTTAATCTAATTTAATCACACCTATACACTACGCCACAGTCTGGAGCATACTGAGAGGAAATGCAAGGCTCAGTCACACTTACCTGCGTCAGCAAGTCTGAACATGATTGTGCTTGCAGTGACATACAGTCATGCAAGTTGAGACAGGACTTCCAGCCAAATAACTCAGAAGAATGACTATTTGTGTTTTATAGTGTATTTAATTTAATTTTGATTTACCTTTAAAACACTTTCAAATGATTTTATTCATTTTAAAAAACATCCAAAGAAACATTGTCTCTCTTACCTTCACCTCCTCTCATACTTCTACACTAGTCTAACCTTTTACATTAGATATTTTTTTTATCAGAATGGTTATATTTTTGTTACAATTGACACCCTGTTAAAGTATTCTTTTAGATAAATGGTAGTTTAAATTGTCCATTAAAATGAATGAGAAAACCAGAATTTTGCTCAATTTTAAGCGCAAAATTTTTCCTTAATTTGCAAAACAAAGTGATCATATTCTAGTATGATGTTGTTACTAAACAAAAGTCTTTGCTTTGTTAGAAGTTAAGACTTAGATATATTGTTTTCAAAAATATATATAAAAATTAATTTAATAAAATATAGTTACTAAGATGGAAGATGTGGAAAAGTGATGTTGCAAGACAAATATATGATTACGATGCACTTCCAGTAAAAACATGTCAAAATATGAACATTACGAATTCATCATCAACTAAGCTACATATATGTTGATGAAAAGTCTATAGATATATAAATACACGTTAAGAAAGTTTACGGATAAACTATATAGTCTGAATAAAACAATTTATTAAGTTCAAATAGATAATGAATTAAAGAGTATAGAAAACATTTGAATGTATAGGTTATCCCTAACCAAATGAGTTATAATGCAGTCGTTAAATATTTTTGTCCAAAGACATTTAAAACATACAAAATATCACAGAAAACAATGTTCAGAGTTCAACATGTATTAAAATAAAAAGAATATAAAACTTGATTTTGGAGGTTAACATCTGCCAACAGTTTTAAATGAAGTAGAGAATATAGTGGGATAATCTAAGTCTTATCTGTTTTTGTCCTGTTACTCCTTATGCATATCCAGCATTGGAAATTCCAACATGTTTCTGCACTATGTGCCATTTTCATAGAAACTGCAAAATGAAATTCAAGAAGCATGTAGCTAAATAAAACTCAGAGGTTAAACCAATAAGTATGAGAATTACTGTTGTACGGTTATGAATTTGTATAAAGGAAGAAAATTACTAAACAACCAAACTTAAATGAGTCATTGTGAGAACACTAAGTGTTGTTACGACGGCGAGATGTTAACTGACTAGGGTGTGGTCTAAGAGGGAAAATGTGAGTAAAAACAAAAGACTAGTGATAAGCGAGCTATACAAGGTAGAGTTTGAAGCCAATGATGAAATATTATTAGGTTGAGAAACTGCTGATGAAACTGGTTGAGTATTGAGTGATCCATGGAGTCAAATATAGATAGAAATTGATTATGAATTTGAAAAGGAAAATAAGGAACTTATCTTCTTGACTCCGGCTCGAACGGGTCATTTTCTACGATGGAAGGTAGAGCGGGATAAAAGCTGTTACAGGATTTTAATGTTTTTGAGTAAATGCTTTAATGTGTTAGTGAGAATTTGATTTGAAAATTGTAATTGTTAATTGAGAATTGATTTATTATTCAATAAAGCTGCTTGAATAAAATAAAAATTCTGCTGTGTTTAATTTCGTGTCTTTATGAGATAAGTGAAGAGGTCTCATACATTGGTCTATTGGTTTAGGTTGAGGTTGGAATTTTTTAAATGGTCTGCAAATTTTGATTTGATTCTGTTGTATTTATAATCCAAAATGTGCTAGCGAACCTTGAAACTCCGGCCGGTCTACCTCATGTTTATACTGTTGAATTCACAAGTAAGTTTATAAATCCCATTTTTATTGTATTTATCATTTTTATTTAAATTAGTGTTACTAAGATTTTCTTTATTGTGATGTTGGGGGGAAAAAGCAATTTTGGGATTGTACTTTCTGACAATATTGATGATACGATAAATTTCAGGACTAGTGCAATTGAATTTAACCCATTTTTCTTTTTGATTAGAACCATTTAGATTTACATTACTGAGGGTGGTAGGAAAATCATAAGATCTTATTTTGTTCTTTTGTTTATTTAAGTATTTGTGGTTTAAAACAGGAATTTTACTGACACCTATTGGAGTTAATGTAATGCTTCAAAAAACAAAAAAATCAAAAAGTCCTATTTTCATCAACCAAAAAAAGTCTTGAGAGAGCTCATAACACTTCATTTTTCTTACCTTAGGTAACATATAATGGAACCATGGTTCTAGAAAATGAAACATTGGTTTGATTGTTTTGCACCCTTCCTGGTGAAAATTTGGCTCAAAAATCGACAACATTCCAATTTCATCAACCAAGTATGACCCTCATTAAAATTTCAAACATACATCAGAAAATTAAATAAAAATATACCAAAACAATTAGAATTTTCTTCTGAGTAAATTGGTTTTTGAATTTTTGAATTGTCTCAGTTAGCAAAAGATGTTCTAATATTTTGCGTAAATGCTTTCAATTGCAAAAATGTTTGTATTTTAAGTGCCATTTAGAAACCTCACCTCCAAACGATGAGTTTTTTTTAACAAAAATTGGTTTTGAGCTCTCTAAGCCTGTATAAATAACTGTGGCAAACATGAAAAAATAAAAAATGGTGGGGCGACCAATTTAATATAATTTTTTTGAAATAGTATGAAATGACCCAAATGGGATGGTAATCAAAACGTGTCAGCACACAGTAGGTATGTCTAATAATTAAGATTAATATGATTTGATCAAAGTGTTTGATAATACACTAACATTTGAATTAAAACTCAAATTTCAATAAAACTTTCAAAACCCAGACTTTATACACATTTTTTTAGATTACTCTAACTGCATCAATATAGTTTGGAGACAAACTATTATTTTTAAGTTGAACTAAAAGGTAATGGTCTCTAAATCTTTGATAAGAGTCATTGGTAAAAGATAAAGAAAAGATATTAGAAAAACTTCAAAATACTCACCTCAACTTCAACCTTAATTTTAGGTACAAGTGAAGTAACAGGAGTTTGAACTTCTTTTGTTGTTTCATTCATCTTGTGATTCAACAGGTCATTTGTAAACAGAGGTTTCAAATTCTGTTCATTATTTTCAAACCACTTTTCATCCTTCATACACGATAGTAGAATGGGAGAAGTTAGTTTTTCACATTTAATGTCCAAAGGTAGAGTTATACCTGGATCAAATTTAACAACACAAGATGTTGCAAAGTTTATTGATATAGGAAGTTCTTCGGACATGTTTTCAGCAGACTTATCCATAGTAGCTCCTTGGTGGTATTTAAGAGTGTCTGAAGAGCCCCTAGAAATTGTCAAAATATCCATAAAGGTAGGCCTATTTGTCTTATTCAAAAGTTAGCTAAGTATTGCAGTGGAATTTTCCAATAATAATTTGGACCAATTCAAATATAAATATTCAAATTTACAACAACAAAAAATGTTCCACAAACACACACATACAACACATACCCACACAGTAAACTCTCGATAACTCGGACTTCAATATCTCAGACAAAATTTTCTGAAAATAAAATGCCAGTCACATTCTGGCAGGCTAATTTTTTTTAATAGAAGTGTAATGCTGGCACAGAAATCTTGCAACACTGCACTAATACCCCTCCCATCATACCCCCACACCTCATACAGTACAGTATTAAGATGATTTGCATTAGGTCTTATCTGATATGTATTGTTTACCTCATCACATTAAAGTATAATATTACTTTAGATAAAGTGTTAGTTTTCATTCCTTATGCACAACTTTATTTCCCCTCTATAAAACAGACTTTTCGTAACTCAGACAGACCCTGCCCCCTTTAGCACGAGTTATCGAGAGTTGACTGTGCTACATTCTCTTCATTTGTCTATACACTTGATCTTCTCAAGTCTTCTCCAACATCAAATTTCAAAGCTCTCCGAGTATTTCTTTTCCATTTTCCTAGTGATTCCAAGTTTCTGCTCTATACAACGCTCCAACATTACCAGTATGCATATATGTATGTGGACAAAGGATGCCTACTGCACTAAAGAAATTAGGTCAATTATCACCAAAGTCAACGAAGCTTTCAACAAGAAGCGGTTACTGCAGCACTGTATGGAGCAGAAACTTGAAATCTTAGGAAAATAAGATTGAAACGAAATACTTAGAAAACTTTGAAATATGGAGCTGGAAAAGAGTTCGAGAAGATTAGTTGGGCAGAGAGAGAGTGACAAATGAGAAGATAACCATTTTGGATGTAATTCTTATGCGCAAAGCAAGGTGGATTAGATACATCCTTAGGAGGAACTGTCTTCTGCACAACATCATTGAAGGAAAGGCTGAGGTTAAGAGGAACTTAGGAAGAAAGAGGATTCAAATACTAGGTGACTTGAAGGAAAGAAAAACATTCTGGATGTTGAAGAAGGAGGCAGAGGATAGGGTGCAGTGGCGATCTAAATTCACTTATAAAAGTAATGAACCTTAAGACAGAACACCCAATAATTTTCAATTTCATTTTCATTTTCCTTTATTAAAGTACTACTCAACAAACAAGACCTCTAACAGGTTAACAATGAAGATACAGAAGAACAAATTAAATTTGCAAATTAAAAAATAACAAATAAATTGTGTTTGTATACAGGTGATTATAATAAAGAGCTTATTTAGAAGTTAAAACAAAGTAAGGAGGAAAGCAAGAAAAAAAAATTTAGTAATAATTTTCTTTTTAGGGAACAGTTCACAATAAACAAACAGCAATGATAGAGGTATTCCTTAAATAACTCTATAATTTTGGTTCTTCTTTTATGGTAAAAATCAAATTCGAGTTAACATTGCTTATACAACAGCCAAGGAGGCTGAGTTTGTAAGAGTTACTGATAGAAAATATCTGAGGATTTCTAAAAGAATGAGAAGGCACAATAATGCCCAGACGTTTGAAGGCAGATTGGCAATAAATATTACGATTAAAAATGTTAAAAACTTAAAGGACATTACAATAGAGTCTTCGTAAAAAGAAAGTTTGGAGTTTTGAATGTTTCAAATTCTATCAATCATTGTAAAACCGGTTGATTTTTTTTTATCATAGCAAGCAGCAACAAATTTGTGTTTATAACACTTTCTATCTGAAAGTGTCAGTTAAGGTGAAGGAATTCCATGACATACTAGCGTATTCTAGTTTGGATCTGATCAAAGCAAAATACAAACTTGTATTAGTCAAATTTAGATTATTATTATTATTATTAGCACCGCGTCTTACTACCCGTTCGGGTTATACGCACTTACGCTATTGTGTAATGGTAGGGTGATTGTGANGAAGGACCTACAGTTTAACGTGGAATCCGAACCACGGTGGAGGCCTGGCATTCCCCACATTCACAAGATGTCTTGTCAGAGGTGAAGGAAGGGTTTGGTAATCAGATAAATTTGTACCGGGACCGAGGAGTAAATTTAGAGAATGAGGAAGTGATATATTTGATAAGGCCGAGTAACTTAAGATGATCAACATGATAGTGAAAGTAAAGCTTATGGTCTAATATAATACACGGGTCATTAATATAAAGAGAGCATTCAATAGTATCAATACCAAATTTATAAGTGAAAATAAATAGGGATAGTTTTTCTGGTGAAAGCTAAATCCTAATGCCGGGATCACAATCAACTTAACGTAACGTTCACTTAAAGATAACTTAACTTATGTGTAATCACGATTCACTTAACTTAACGTAACAATTCGAGCCAAACATATGCATTCTCGAGTATGATCTGTGGTTTTGTACTATTTGTAAAGTGATGATCTGTGAATGTTTACAGTTTTCAATCAATATAATAAATATATATTATTAAACTTTTTTGATAAATTTAGTTCCCTATTTTAGTTTAATTATTTTGTTTCAATGTCTGATCACTAAAACTTACGCTAAAGAGTAAACATTGGTCATAATACCAACAAATGAATTACTAAATAGCCCTGTTGACGTCACTCGCATAATTATTGGCTGGATAGATCACATGATACCCTTCAAGTAACGTAAAGTAACGTAAAATACCTCCCAAGACATCTCTTACTTTAAGTTAACTGCAAGTCAACGTTAAGTTAAGTGCATCGTGATCGCTTCCATTTAAACACACGAGGAGGTCCTTTACGTTAAGTTATGTTATGTTACGTTAAGTTGATCGTGATCCCGGCATAAGTTTAGGATGTATTGATTGGCATTCAATTTCCAGTAAGCCATCATAATTAATAAACCATTTATGTACCATTTTTTCCATCTAAATGAATATATTATATGACCAGTGGAAACATAGTTTAATAGTTTACACACAAGAAATCCAAACAATGATTCTTTAATATTTGTTATGAGAGATATTTAAGAGATGTTGAGAATACTATGTGAAGACAATTAAACTCTTTAAGTTCTCATTCAGTAATAAGTACAGAAATAAATGTATGTAATGTGTGCATTAAGCCCCAAAGGATTTTTTTTTATGTTATGTTAAAAGGCACTTACTTTTTGACACTTTTATGGCTGTTATTAATATCACTGTTAGAACATGTTTCTTTTGTTTACACAAAACTTACAAGTATGACACCATCTAAATCACTATCATCAGTTGTTATTTTATCAGCAGTCCTGCAATCAAGTAACTATTAATTGTTATTAAGCAAGTGCTTTGCTGACTAGAAAATGACAAACTCAGATGGGAAAAATACTACTCTTTGGTACTATATAAAATCTGGGTTTTGGCCCTTGGAGAGACGAGGTGAAGAAGGACCAAAGTTGTATCAAGGGGTCACTTTTAGTTTATTAAAAATTGCCTATGCCCTACATTCTAGTCGATTAACAGTTTGGAAGAATATTCCGGGTGTGGGAGTCTCTGCATTACAAGGGGCACCTCAACACTTTACCTCTAGCCACGGTATAGTCAATGCGTTGTGAGATTATGCTAAGTATTTAGAGTTGAAACATCTAAGCCTGGCCAGCACACATACTTTTGAAAGATAGAATACTGACATTAGCAAGGACCTCTTAACCGAATTAACTCTAAAGAACTACATCACACACTATACATTCTAAACTTTTACCCAATTTCAAAAACTAACTTAAACAAAACATCCTGAAAGATCTAAAATAGGCCACATTTGTTTATTGTTGTGAGGGGAAAGCCCTATTCTGAACATTTCAGCAAAAATGTGTCAATGAGTTTTCTCTTCAACCTCTGAAAACACTGTGCTTCAGTTTTTTTTTAATATACTTCCCTATAAACCAATTGTTCAAAGTACTGTATGAAATTTCATATTTTCTTGAAACTTCTCTAATGGAGCTTTTCCCTTCAACAATAACTTTTGAGTTATTTTAAATATTGTCATCCATTTAATTAGCATCCAAAAATTAACTTTCTTTTTTTAGTTTCCCCTGATATTTTTATAAGGTGCTTCCAGAATAATCCTCATATCCTTTCACTAATATTCCTGTATCAAATTGATGTGTTGAATTGAGCATTCTTGAAACAACATTTAAAAGTTCTAAGTAATGTTGAATGTCGCGACAACATTTGAGTGTGTTTTAAACATATTACAATATAAAATAGGTACAGTAGCCCCATTACTTCTTTGGTGCTGACTGACAGCTCACAGCTGACAGTTGACAGCTTTAAAAAGTTACCAGCCCAAATTACGTATCCCTAAGCCAAACCAGATCTGCAAAAACATGTGTTTAGCATCTGTCCCTTTTCAGAAGTCAGCTGTGAGCTGTCAGTCAGCACCAAAGAAGCCATGGGGCTACTGTACATTTAAATACTTACAAGGTAAAGATAAATCAAAGTCACCCCAAATAGTGATTAATAACCTAATTAAAAAAAATTGTCACTAAATACTATTGGGTTAGTAAAAATTCGGGATACAAGCAACTTTTTATTCCAGAAATAGTGTTAATGAAATAAACTTAAAGTGAATGCTCAATCATTACCTGTATTATGTGGCCCTGAAATTTTATCAAGCTCAAAATCTTTGTCATTTTTATCTTACAATCTAAATTTTATTTCAAAATAAACATGAATTCACATGCACAGTTCCGTGACGTAGCCCCTGACGATCTTTAATTTTGAGACGATTCATTGAAGTAAAAAAAGGATGGTCTTCTTCCAAAAATAGAGGTATAAGTTTGACTTATATAAAAAATTAACTTTTCGGGTCTTGAGTGGTCAGGGGCCCCCCTCAAGCGCAAATTACCGAGGCCCCGGGGCACTGCCACAGTTGCAGCACTGCACACACATGTTCTAATTAATATTTTTATTTATAGTCAACATTATGGTTTCTAGGCCTAGCAAGACCAATGCCACAGTGGATACAACAAAATGGTTTAGTGGTACTATTCAAAATGTTAGCTTCAAAACAATAAAATAGCAAACCAAATAAAATTAGTCAACTTGTTTTAATGCTATGATCAACCAAACATAAGAACTATGTGTTTTCTACTTAATTTCAAGATGTTGTTTGTGACATCAAAGTACCAGTACCAGAGAATCTAGGGTTTTTCAAAACCATGAAAAATTAATTTATTTTCAACAGTTTACAATAAGCTCACCTGTGGTGAAAATTGTCCCGCCAAATCTGACCAGTGGTATTTATCTTAATTCAAATATAATTTAGTATACTATTAAAAGTTTTAGCTTGGATTAAATTCATTAATGAAGCGTCTGGCGCCAACAACAAAGTTAACAAACATACCCGCTTGTCGGACTCGCAATCGCAAACGCACTCGTAATTACGCTTTTATTAAATATAAAATAGACTGCCTAAAATGAAAAGTCTTCAACCAATAGGAACAAACATCAAAGATGACTATAAGAGTCAAATTAATATTAATGTTTTTAAATAAGAAATAAATATTTTAAAAATACTTCAATATTTAAGTACATATGATTTTAATTGAAAATCCTGTATTAATTACTATACGTTTCCAAGCACTGTTGTCAAAGAACAAATAACTTCATATTATTTTATTTTAGTTGTCCATCCATATTGATTTTTGATTGGCTGAACGCAAGCCAACGCAACTACATAAACGCAAGAGATAGACAATATTCATCTACCATCGACAAACAGATTCGACAGTTCCGACATACGATTGCGTTTGCGTAAGCTATTGTATCCAGACATTCAGATAAAATATATCTATTGCGTAGTTGCGAGTCCGACAAGCGGGTGCGTTTGGTTGTAGACGGGCCATATATTATAGGGATGTATTACAAACTTAAAAGCACATAATTATTATGAAAACTCTGGGTTGAAATTAATAACAGCATAAAGGCGTTTTCGTAGAGTTATAGTGATCTGCACAGATTACATTCATAGGCCGTAGAGTGGTGACTATGAACGAGAGCTGTGAATGAATGAACGCTAGCGAGTAGTTCACGCCGCCATTACGCTCGTAGTTTTTACGCTTGGAACTAAAACGTGAAATTTGAATGTACTTCAGAGAGAAGGTATTTAAGATATTTATTTTTAACCCCCCATTTCAGAAAAATGGGGATTGTAACATCTGATAGTTTTTATTATATTGGTGATCTAGATATTACACTTATCACTGGAGAGGGTTTCAGGATAGTTTATATATATATTTTTTAACTTTTATTTTATGGGGGGGGGATTTTGATTAGATTTTTTTTGCTTGCCATATTACTACCTATTTGGGTGAAGATATACATTTTAGCTACACTAATAGGGTGGTCGAATTTAGCGAAAAGGTATCCTAACTTGCAAGGAGGTATTGGGAAACCATAGGGGTATAAGGTGGGGTGTCAGAATTCAAACCCTGACCATCCCATCAGCAAACCAGACTAGTTAGCCAGATTTGGGATATAAATAATATTAATAAAATGCTTTTGATTAAAACTTAACTTTGTAGTGAGGCTTAGTCATGGGTTTTTAACACATAATTTATATTAAATAATTTTAAAACAAAATAGCTCTTGTGTCTATGTTTAAGCATTTTAAGAAAAATTAAATTTGTAATTATTTGAAAAAACACAGTATTAAAAGCTAGGCCTCTTAGCTTTAAGTGCCTTTCTACCACCGAGCGTTACAAGAATTATCTTAATTTTTCAATAAATAGTAAGCATAATTTGTGCAAAATCCTAATTAAAAACTATAGGATTATTTCAATTTTAATTGTAGAATATATCAACCCTATACAAAATTACCTGGTGTAACAAGTTACAAGTTGGATGTAACAAGTTACGAATTATGGTTAAATCGAATGGGGGACACTCACCGAACCTCCTTGACGAGCTGCAGCAAACGGGCACTAACACTGACCTCCTCACTCCAACCAATCACCTGATAGACTAGCGGAGCGGTCAACGGACCACTACTAAGGCTCAAACCCGAGACTGGCCAGAAACAAAAGAAGATAATTCCTGGTTCCGCCACGCGTAGCGTCTAGATTGTTCGACTAGTTGCCCGATCCTTCTTGTCATCTTGTGTATCGCTTCTCCTTCCTTCCCTCTCCTTGCGTCCCTTCCCCTCTCTGTGAATTCATTTTTGTATATATATTGGAATTCTGGTAGTCTATGGTTACTTCACCACCAGCTGACCTAAGGTGAGAACGGTGACGTAGGGCTTGGGATTATTGTTTTGCATCAAAATTTTCTTTCGGCGTAATGGGGGGAAACCAGCCAAAATTATTGTTCAGCACTTAACTCATATTGGAATATTGAACTTTGCAACGCCATGCGCTTCTCATGGTAGTTGAAAATGCCGTCGCCTTTCTGCCGCTTTATTTGGGCTCTAGCCCGATTTAATTAAACCTATTGGCTTTGTTGATATATTTATACACAATTGAGTGCGCAGAGTCAAACTCTGCGTCTCGGGCTTACCACCCGTCTTGTAACTATTCATGGATTATGCTTATAATTGGGCGTCGTCTGGATAGTTACAATAAATTAGGGTGCAGGGCACTTATACGATAGGTTGGGACTAGGTCCTTTGTTGATTGTAATTATTGCTATATTCGAGTAACATGATATTTATTGAGGGTTGTTAGCGCGTTAACGCCTAGCCTCCGCAGTGATCGCTGATGTGTTACGCGGGAGTTTTAAATATGTACACCTTTAGAGCTCACTTTGATAGATTAAATAATCTCCGAGCCTGGAACCACTGGCTTTGATAATAGTCATTTAGGGTTGATGTTTGATACGTATGATTATGTTCATCGCGCTTGCGTATAAGCATTTGCTGTTACTCTTTGTTACATTTCCCTACGGGATTAAGCATTGTTGAGTTAAGGTCTCCGTACTCTAAACGGATCTTTTTCTATGTTGGAAAGGAAGACGCACTTCACGCTCTATTTTTTGTTGATGTGCTAAAATTTTGTACTATTTCATTGTTTATTATAAAATAAATATATGTTGTTAAAATTAGGCTACTTTATCGCCTGATTTTACAGTCATCCTCACCCTAGTATAGTTGGGTTGTTGCGCTGGTATGTTGGCAGTGAAAACCATGAGCCATCATAGTCATTATCAACTCGTGTTTAATACTTCTATATTCACGAGGTGTCTTAAAATGACTTGTGAATAAAAGAGTCCGAGCATGTGACTATTCATCAGTAGCTCACTAGTTGAGCATTGGCACAGTAAAAACAAAAGTTTTAGGTTTATTTCCCGATCAAGCTGTTTAAAATTGCTCCCCGAGTAGAACAGAGCCATCGTGCACTTTAAAGAGGAAATATCTGGAGTTTTTATTGTAATTACTCACAAAGTCTTTGTTTGAAGGTTTTTATTAGCATATGTTATAATTTTATAAATTATTTTTAATTTCTCATTTAACATAAGCTGTACCAAATATAATATTATCATGGTACATTTTTATTATTTCACATAATTTACACTAGACATATAAGAAACTTCGAAATATCAAAGCTTAAATTTTATTCGTTTCGACACCCTTAATAACCATCGCATCTTTGAAGGAGGAAAATATTTGGCTATATTATAAACCAATTTTAAAAATCTCCCTAAATATGATATATTTCAGTAGTAGTGTGCAAATTCTACAAAATTTTAAAGACGAATCGAATATCAATTGGCTTCAACTGCTGTTTACTAAATTATATTCATCACACAAAATCCACAATTTTAGACAAATAAAACTTTCGATTACCCTGGTAAACAACCATTTTGCACCAGAGATAAGAACAACCAAGTATTACTAATTGGAGGTAACCTAGTCTGAAAATGACCACAAAAAGACTGAGCGGGTTATGGTTTTTGGAGTTGTGGGAGGTAATGTAATTTACTTACTCACTCTTTTAACGCTTGTGCAATTTGTGGGTTAATCACGAAACGCCAAAAGAAGATAGTTTAAAACTCAGTTTGTTGGGTTTGTAACCTCAGGCTAAAACAATAGATTTCAATGCTGAGATTTTATCAATTTTTTCACTGAAATGTATCAGTATGGCATGTAAATCTTTGAATAAAAGTGAATATTTTTACTACATTTGTGGTGAATCTCACTTTATTACACAACCACAACCTAAAAACTTGGTTAGAGACTTTAAATTAAGTAACTCTAAGGCAGAACTACTTGCTTATAGATTACAAGAGTGGAATTTGTTAGGGGTCGGGAACTAAGGTTTCTAAATTCTTAAGTCAATACAAAGAGTTTATGCTTATCTTTTCTTAGGACTAGGATTTCATATTTGGTAACCACATCCAGTATCCTACGAGTGCCCTTGATATACTACCAAAAGGTATTGGTTATTCACAGCACTATTGGAATTTGTGTGGAAATTTGAACGTGGTAGCTTTGATAAATGAGCTACAACTGGGGACCACCAAGTTTAGTTTTTAGTGTGAATGAGACAGCCATGGAAAAAGTGAAGGAATGGCCTGCTGACAGTCATTAGTACCTGGAAAGAAGAATGTTCAACATGCACAACTAGTATATTTTCTGAATTATTATAGGAAAATAATTTAACAAACATGTTTTGTACTTTTTCAAGAAACAGAGCAGAACTTTTTATATGTGGAGGCCAAATAATAGAACCAAATTTCAAATTGTTTCGTACTAGAGAATAATAGAGATAAAGTTTTGCTTTAGGGCCAGTAAAGTTTTTTGTGTTTCTTCTAACAAAGCTTAACATTTAGAATGAGTTTGTAAAAGTAATATTTATATGTTTGTGTAGAAAGTAAGTTTGGAATCTAGGGTGATACCTAAGTCTTTAATATTAGATACAAGAATCGTCAAATAGTGTTCCAATAAGATATAGTCAAATGTAATAACACTATTTTTCTTTGGAAAAGTAATTTATACACATTTATTCAAGTTAAGGGGACAGATAGTTAACTTTACACCATTCTGTGATGTAGTCCAAGACAGACTGTAAAAAGTTACAACCAATTAGTGAGTCAATTTAATGGTATATATTTTTAAGTCATCAGCGAAGAGTACTGGTTTATTAAAACATTGAATTATTATCGATAACACGTTAAATAGTTGATTATCTCTTTTGCCACACAAAATACTAAATTCTGATTTATATGTATTTTAAAACGAATATTTTCAGAACTATTATAAGACTTTGTTCATTGGACTTTGATTCAACTTCGCGAATATTTTCAAATATTCAATTCGAAATGGAAAAAGTTGCCTTCACACACCCCTATAGTTAAACATATAATAATTCTTAGGACAGGTATAAACAGTATTTTAACATTGACAAGTGATTAAATTACATTATATAACCTAAGCATAATTAAAGTGTATAGGTACTTAGACTATGACATTAGGAACTTGAAAGTTCATCACCGCATCCATAAAAGTATGCCTCTTATACCAATCTTGAGCTAGTTCTATCCTGTCTCTGATCCTGTCTACCTCATTGCCGTTAAAATATGCAACTTTATGCAGGGATATTCTAGTTTAGGTTGGTACCATTGTTAGACGTGTTGTTCGTTTTTTATCTTATCTGTGTCCATGCATATGAACTTGTGTAACAGTCGAATCATGTTCTTAGTAACAGCATGTACTGTTAATTCTAAAACCCGTTAATCTTTCTATAGACTTCTGTACTCTGACAGGTTATGGGCCCAGGCTTGTGATTGTGGATTTTAGGACGGATAAACCTATAAGTCAAGTGTGCACCGTAATACGCGTGAGCTCTACGTGTTTGCTTGTTGTTTGTGACACCGTTGCCAATCACCATCGCCATAATGGTTTTAAAAGAAGCCTAAACGTACAGAATTCCGCTTTTCGACGGCACTAATTTTGACAACTGGAAGTTTCGAGTAGAAACTCTTCTAGATGAAGTCGATCTGTTGCCCTTTATTCAAGGTGACTATCGGGACTAGGTGAAAATTGCGTCTAGTGATAATGTTGAGATTAAGGCGGAAAAGGAAAAAGAGCTAGATAAGCTTCAGAAAGCCGATCGTAAGTGTAAGTCACAGATTATACAACGAATCTCGGACAGCCACTTGGATTGTGTGAAAGATAAGAACACCGCCTATAATACATGGCAAGTAATTTGTAATACTTACGCTCGTAAAGGTATTGATAATCAGCTTTTATTATGCAAAACCTTGTTGATGATGAAATTTGATCCCTCTCTAGAGACCCTTGAATTGCATTTTATTAGGTTTGATCGTACCATTCGGGAATTGAAATCGTCGGGAGCTAACCTCGAAGAATTAGATGTCTGCCATCTTCTCTTCACTATGCCATCTGAGGATTGACCTGGTGGTCTAGGGGTAAGGTGTCAGACTTCTATGCTGGCGGCCGGGGTTCAATCCTCGGTCCCGGCACATATTTATCTGATTACCAAACCCTTCCTTCACCTCTGACAAGACATCTTGTGAATGTGGGGAATGCCAGGCCTCCACCGTGGTTCGGATTCCACGTTAAACTGTAGGTCCTTCATTTCATCTCACAATCACCCTACCCATTACACATTAGCGTAAGAGCGTATAACCCGAACGGATAGTAAGACGCGGTGCTAATAATAATAACACGGCCCAACTACTTTTATTAGAGTATTTCTCGAAGAATCTAGTACAGCCGATTACGATACACAAAAGGTGTAGTCGACTACTTTTACTCGATTCTTCCCATCACTCTTGCTCACTGAGCATAGGACGTGAGCAAAGCAGTGCTGCCAATTCCCATAAATAAAATTCTTGCCAGAATTCATAAACAGTGTCTCGTTTCTCACTAGATTTGACTAAATTAAGGCTAGATTTTTAATAATCCCTTTTTAACATAGTGGCAAAAGTCTGTTGCCAAATAAAATCATTGATTTATCTCTTTAAAATTATTTGAAGTCGATACATACGCTAAAATATATTGACCTGAAAAAAAATCTTACAAGTTAAATAAGGTTGCAAATTAATTTTCCCGTATGCACTGCAATCTTTAAAGAGAATGAATACTTCATGTTTAAGAAAATACACTTACAGCCAACTTGAAAAGAGAATTAGAGCACTAATGACAAACTTAGTTTCATTTACCAATATCAATTTGATTACAAAATAATTTTTTAAGCATCTTCAAAGAAAAAAAGGAAAACTATGGTGAACAGTAATAATATCAATACAAAGATAGTCAATATCTATAAATAACAGTAAAATATAGTAAAATGTTATCAATGTTGACTGCAAACAATTTGTTTATATTTCCTAAAATAATTTAGAACGCTACACTTTTTAGTACTTTATGTAATGTTGGCAGCTTTATATGAGTCTATTAATTTTAAATAATTACTTAAACTTATTTAAATAATTTGATTGGATTTGGCTGCACTCTAGTATACAAGTAGTAAGTTAAGAAGATTTCATTCTGCTGCCCTCTACCAGAAGTGGGACAAAGCTTTTACGTTAAACGTTCCTTCTGTTAAACCTCAAGTCGGTCATTTTTGGATATGATTCGGGTTTTTTCTTAAAGGTGTATATTTCAAAACTGTCTGAATGAATACCATTCCGAGTGGATACAATTCCAGTTTTTGTGGATATAATTCCAGTGGATACAATTCAGAATTTTCACAAAAGCAGTTTATTACAAAACTATCATAATGTATACCCTTACGAGTGGATACAATTCCAGTTTTTGTTGATATAATTCTAGTGGATACAATTCAGGATTTTCACAAAAGCAGTTTATTACAAAACTATCGGAATGGATACCATTCCGAGTGGTATACATTTCAAGTTTTTGTGGATATAATTCCAGCGGATACAATTAAGGATTTTCACAAAAGCAGTTTATTACAAAACTATCGGAATGGTTACCATTTCGAGTGGATACAATTCCAGTTTTCGTGGATATAATTACAATGGATACAATTCAAGATTTTCACAAAACCACCGGAATGGATACAATTCAGCTCCCCCATTAAAACAACCACATGTTACTTGGAAAATAAGCCTTAACACACATTCCCAGAACTTATCAGAGGTAAGATAAATGCAAGTTTCCCAGAACAAAGGCTTTCAGAGTCCTAATGAGGTTAATTCAAAAGTAGACTCCTCAGTTTATTGGCAACATCATTGTATCAAAACAACATAATTTAACTTTCTACACTCACCCATTATAGAATTTCTTTATGGTACACCAATTTGCATGAACATTTATTTCAAAGGTGATTATGACGACTGTTGAAAACAATTAAGCTTCATAAACTACTTTGTGTATACAAATACATCTGTGGCTTTGAAACATATTTCCTCAACAAAACATTATTAATTACACAATTTGGTAGCTAGTAAATAATAACAAAATCAACTATAAATGCTATCAGCAACTAAATCACAAACAATATTTTGTCATGTTGTCTATTAACTAAAGATAAATTTAATTAAAGTCAAGGTTATAAACCTGTTTTGCTAATTGGGGAGCGAAGATTTGTTGTGAACCAAAATACTAACCAACAAAACTAAACTAAATACACATGAATCCTTGGTGCAGCTAAACACAATTTTGCTTTGCGCGCGCACACACACACACCAATTATAAGCTCAATACTAATAGAATCAAACTATTTCCTTACAGTGGGTGCTTAGCGAAACATGTGGATTCAGCCCCTGCACTTTTGGTTGGGCTCAGCCCTGACGTGAAGAGCCAGTCAGGCACACTTAAAACACTTATGAATTAAATAAACTGATGAACAACTGAAAATAATTTTTTGAAATTTTCTTCATATTTATTATTATTATTATTATTATTATTATTATTATTATTATTATTATTATACAAAATTTGGATTTAAAAAGAATGAAAGAAATTTGGCTTTTCAGTGGCCTTCATGTGCCAAATAACCAAAGCAATGTTTTATTGTTAATGTTGTTGAAAAATGATATTTCATTTAATGAATAGTACTCAAAGAACTGTGAAAAGATTTCCAACTTTGAATATACAAAAATTTACCCTAAAAATTGAACGAGAACTCTAATACACAACTCAAATACACACTTTACACACAAACTATAAAAGATGTAATGAAAAGACTAGACTAAACTCTAGTATTCAGATAAACATAAACATAAGATTTATAACTAACTACATCAGAAACAATAGATACCCCCTTCCACTACTCTTTTCAAGTTGCAATGAAACACCAAGAATTTAGATTTTTCAATCAAGTAAAGACTTTTAAAAGTTAATTTAAGGCCTACATTATCTCCTCATGTCATGTCATGTTATCTTAGGCATGCATTTAAAAACCTCTTACATGGTACTAAAATCTGTACTTAATCAAAATAACTCGAAAATGACTTAAGCAAAGAAAAATTTCATCTAAAATTTAAAAAATGACGAGAAATAAAAGAAAGAAAATATTTGATAGCTACTAGGCACTTGCCAGTCTGAGGTCACAACGAGAATTCATCTCCAGAAGCATGACAGAGATTTGTGCTGCTTATCAGTATAAAAAAGGAGGAAGTATATTCCAATGTAATCATGCTTTCTATCTGGTAATTGATGGGAAAAATATACGCGTTTGCAAAACATTTTTTAAGTCAACCCTAGACATCAATGACCGACCTATCAGGACAGTCTTGGAAAAAACAGATGATGATTTCCTTACAGAATACCTCCGAGGGAAACACGAAAACCACCCGAAACTAGATTCAAAAATAAAAGATGGAGTTATAAATCACATCAATAAAATATCTAGGATTGAAAGTCATTATCTACGAGTGCAAACTAATAGAGAGTATAAAAAATGCGGAAAAACCCTTTCTGATCCATACAGGGACTATAAACAAGAGTGTATTGAAAATAGCGTTCAATATGCAAATCTTACTATGTTCTCCTGAATTTTTAACCAAGATTTTAATATCTCTTTCTTCACACTGAAAAAGGATCAATGCGACATATGCACTGCTTATAGCAATGCAATGAATGAAGAAAAAAGAAGCCCCGAAGGAAAAATATGATAAACATTTAAAGAAGAAAGTTAGGAAAAAGCAAACGATAAGAAGAAAGTGATGGAAATATAATAATAGCTGTTTACGACCTTCAAGCTGTTTTACCAACACCAAGAGGAGAATAATCTATATTTTATTATAAGCGTAAACTAAATAGCTACACCTTTACTATTAGTGATCTTAATTCAGATATCGTTGAATTATTATTTTTTGCACGAAGGAGAAGGAAACCGTGATGCCAATTAAATCGGCTCTTGCGTGATGAAATATTTGGAAAAAAATAGCTGAAAGACATAATGCTGAAGATCTTGAAATTGTATTTTACTCAGATAATTGCTGTGGACAACAGAATAATACATTTATAGTGGGAATGTACTTGTATTCTGTTCAAACATTCAAAATCAAATCGATTACGCATACATTTTTAATTAGGGGCCACACACAAAACGAAGGAGATAATGTACAATCCATCATAGAGAAGTCAGTAAAAAAAATCTCTTAAGTCAAGTCCTATATACTCTCCCGTTGAATATGTTAGAATAATACGATCTTCAAGAAAAACTGGAAATTCCTATAAATTGACGGAAATTTGCCATGAAGATTTTGTAGTTCTAAAGAATCTCACTCAACAGCTTGGATCAAACTACACCAAAACCTTATATGGTAAAAACTTAAAAACAGGGGATGTAAAAATAGTAAAAGTGCAGAAGAATGACCCTGGCATGCTTTATGTAAAAACAAAGTGAATACCAGAAGATCTATGTCTACAACAACAGGAGAAAGCAGGGGAGCAACCCTAAGGTGAAATGCGTTCAGGCCTACCTTAAAAAATTGACCATCTCTGATAGGAAGAAGTCTGATATTCAAACGCTGATAAAGGCAAATATCATTCCAAAGTTCTATCAACCATATTACAACACAATTCTTGATTAATGTGTGTAAACCAAAATGTACTTAAATAAGCTCAATTAATTTATGAGAAACTTTCAAAACTGTATTCAAACTTTTTTTTTCTCTTGTACCCTAGTTTTTGTTTAATATACTAGAAAAAAATCAATTTTGCAAGAGTTCATTTTCCCTTCCTATTTCCCTAATGAAAATTAAAAATAACACAACCATTAAAGTACAACCACTGTACCTTTCCATTTAAATTAAATTGTGAAACATTTCCCTGTTTACTAAGATACTAGTTATAAAGCACAATGGATAATAAATAAAAATTTAAAAAATGACACAACTTAAATTGATTTATTTTATGAATATCTTAAGAAAAAAGGGATGATTTCACAATTTATTACAAATATTCTTTTAAAAAGTAATGAATAAAAAGTTATGATGGTCAATAAGAGTGATAACTTATGGTAAAAGTGTCTTAAGTAAGAAATAAGCAATAAAAGTTACATATCTACGACTAAAATAGTCACAAATAATAAACTTTAAATTTAGTTGGGCATTAAAAATGACTCAACTCAAAAGTATTACTTTAATCTGCCTTGTGACGTCACCATGGTGACCAAAAATTGTTGAAACAGTATTAATATATTTTATAAACCTACGATCAACTTTATTACCATATACATTTTATTCTAATGTTAAACGACCATCCACCATTCCAATATAAACTTTTTAATTTTCGTTTTTTCCTTCTCCTGAAAAATTGCAACTTTTGAGTTGTGTCACTTTTCTCGCCGGGCTGCGACATTTTAAACACACCATTTATCATGAACATAACTTCCTAGTTCACTATTCACAAACACAATGATGATGACCAATATGTTTTACCATATTAAGCCCGTATCACACGACACTAGCTCGTACTTGAAATCCAGTGTGCTAGCTAGCACTAGCTAGCACGTCATCATCTAGCGTCGTGTGAATCAGAAAAAGTATACTGGTTCTGCCACTTGGTACTGGCTACCATACTAGTTGTGAGGATAGAACACGTGCTATTTTCGTACTAGTTTCGACACTAGTCTGTGTAATTCAACCAATCATGCGCGCTGAGACTGTTGTGTAGAGAAATGGTATAAATGACGCCAACATGGTCATCGGATGTGATTTTGTTGTTGGCAGAAAATTATTATAAACAACCTTGTTTATATAATACCAAATTGCCACAGTATGACAATATATTTAATATATATAAATTTAATTTAAAACATGTCATCTAAAAATGACAAACTGTGTTCCAGACCCAATTTTAATCTAAATAAATTTGATAGCATGCCAACCTTGGGCGTTTTTTTTATATAATATAAAGTGTGCGTAGGCTTAAAAAAGAACATTTGTGTATCAAGGATACTTTACTTGGACACCCGTGGGCTTAGTGGCCTCTGACCACAATGTAAATAAATGAATACAAATTTAGGGAGATACTAAACGTTTGTTTCACCCCGAATGTATATTACCTAACCTCCGAATATATCGTATTTAGCATCCTGAGACCATTATTTCGTCTTTCCCAACCATTCCCGTGTATATATTCTTTTTCCTACGCTCCCTCTCATAATTTTCAATATCTTTATTAGTAATTAATTCAGCTTCTGCACTCAAAATTAATCTCTGACGTTCGAGAAATATTTGCACTAGAACCTAGTACCAAACTAGCAGCGTGTGAATACTATAGTCCCATTTCCATTGTACTAGCTAGTATACAGATATCTAGGTGCTAGCTAGCACACTTGCTTGTACTAGAAATCAAGTGTGCTAGCTAGATTGAAGATTTTAGCTAGGAAAGGAATCTTAAAACCAATATCACATAAAAAAGTATATATATATATATATATATATATTTTTTTTTTTCATATGAGCTCTTTAGATAAATGTGGCTTAGTGTTTTAATGTTTACCAAGTTTAACTAACTTAACTAACTTACTAACGTAAGAAAAACTGAAACAATGAAGTGAAACTCTGCTGTTGGCTTTGTTTAGAGAATATGGTGGAAAACTTTATCTTTTATTAGGTAAACTTTTTTTTTGTGTGTGTGATGTGATCGCTTTTACCAATATGTGTTATTTTAATTTTATGTAAAGTGTTTTATTGTGCTTTTTTTTTCTGATTTATAATATTTAAGTCTCGAGTTGTTTTGGGTGGGAAATAAAGCTCAAACTTCATCAAGTATGAGGCACTATAAAATTATAATTAAATGCTTTTATGTTACTGATTATTATAAACATATAAAAAACTAAATTCTATTAATACTCTGTTTTGAAATATATAACTATACAATAAAAAAGGTATTTACCAAAGTGACATTCCTTCATATTGTGACAGGCCTTATAATTCAATTTTCAAATTTGCTATGTGATGTTTGTTTACATGAGTTACACCTCTTTAAAAATACATTATAATAAAATAATAAATGTGTGGGTACAACATTTAGAAAGTTTATATAAGTAGATTTTAAATAGGTGGGAAAATGGTTAAAACAAACACAAATTAACTTAGGAAAACATTATTTAAGAAAAACATTGGGTAACACTAAATCAAAATTATCCATTTAAAAAACTCAGAAGGATAAAAAAACTTAAAAAAACTAATGATAGTCCAGCTATCATCAAAGGCATTTAAGATTTTTTTTTTCCAGCCAATATATCAATATTCTCTGATTAGTCAAAATAATAGCCTATGTCAAATCGATTAAATACTACACTTTTTTTTAATGTCAGGTAGGTACTCAAAAATAGTGGGATTCTTTGATTTTTGCTTGTTATGTTGTGGAAATTTTAATTGTTTCATAATACAGTACCATTTATATAGGTAGATAAAAACGAAAGCAAATTTCTAATGATAACATAATTAATATTGTAAAATATTTCCTTATAATTAAAAAAAATTCATGCAACACCTTATGAAATATGTGTAGTAACAGAAGAATGTTGATTTATTTAGAACTTAGGCCCAAATAAAAATAATACTACAAGATGACACCAAAGTTATTTTAATGTGCAATAGTTGACATTTTAGTCATCATAAACTATCCCAACCAAACAAAACCTGGGGATAAACCCTACGACCTATGGCCCGAGTCAGTTTTTTTTATATATAAGCCATGTATTTTCCAATAGCGGCTTGCTAGGCCTGTCATAGCTTCATATGCCTCATAATCAAACTTAAGACTAGGAGAGGCACAACATTCAGTTCCCGGCCGTTTATTCATCACTGCGAAATGGTAAACCCACATTTCACCAAAGATACATTTTTTGGCCATGCCGGGAATCTAACCCAGGACACTTAGCTCATTAGACAGACACGCTACTGCCTGAGCTAAGTTGTCAGATTATAGATTGAACTGGAGTGGATTATTTATTACTTCACAACTGAAGATAACACATTTAAAAAAAAGTTCCATTTCATTTAAACACTTTTTTTTATTTATGTATTTATACATGACCCTTGGAAAAAAAAATTAGGTGTTGGGATATCATGAAATTTGCCTCTTCAATTTTAGTCAACAACTAAAGTAAATTTGCCACCTATGCCCATTTCACTACAGATCTGTTTGAATTAATGTAAAAATATAGATATTCGAAGTGGCTCAAAGATGTATAACACTAGAAATTCAATAAGTTGTCTTTCTTTTAGGATGAGTTTCTCAAGATGAGTGTTCAAGTGAATGAAATATCTAGTGTAGCGACCACAAGCACTAGCCAGGTCTCTGAGGATAGAGCCCGCCCCTCGACATCTACCTCGTCAGACCAATCCTCTCGGCAAAGCAACTTGCAGAGGATACAGCAGCGGAAACAGCAAGTTTACAATTGGCCGCACGACAAGAAGCTGCTCAAACTTGCCATCTATTCAGCATGTCAGGTCAGTAATCATTGAATGTCATAGGCTACACATTATCTTAAATAGACTACTCTACTAATAAGGTTGATTCAAGTATAGCCTGTCCCAATATCAGTAGCTCTATATTGCCAAGTCTGTCATAATTTGACAGCTCATGGTTGCCCATCCTGTCATAATTTGATAGTTCAATACGGCCCTTCAGGCCAATGTCTACTACAGCCGTGTATTGTTTGGGACATCCATTGAATCATTCTCTCTAAAACAATGAATTAACTCATATAGAATATTATTGCTGGGTAAATGTAAGTCTCTTAACTAATTTAAGGAAAAAAAGAAACCTTTCACCAGTTTTTGAAACATAATTTTTTTATATGATTTCTACCTAGACCTTTAATATAAATTTTACACAGGTTTATTCCAATAGACACTAATGGATTTTTTGTATGTTTGTGTGTACAATTTATTTGGTCATTAATGGCAAAATAGTTTTGCTCTTTGAAAACACAACTTTTCCAAAATTGTTTAAGTATCATCATGAAATTAACATTACATTTTAATAGTTCATTTTCTTCCCTTTAGATTGTGATTACTTTTCATAAACACATAGATTATTTGTAAGTAAAAATTGATTTAATATAAAATAGATAAAATAATATAATTTTAGAAAAACAAAATACAAATAAAAGTAAAAACACTAAAACATATGTCAATATGTTGACACTCTTATTGCATTTTCCTTAAGAAGTAGTAGGGGCCTACTTCTATAGTCTGTTCATGATACATTTTTACATGGAGGACAGTTAAAAAAATCATATGTTTAGGTTTTGGGCTGCCAACTCTTGTAAAAGATCACAGTTTTGTTATAATTGTTAAGTTTTTTAATTATATGTTATATTTTACATTTAAAATAACATAAACGTAAGTTTTCTCACACAATTTCATTATGTTTAATGATTTCTTTTTAACCAATTCGAAACAATATTTTAAACATAATTAAAAGTAGGGCCTACTTATACTTCATTTTGGAATGTATCTAAAGGCCTCATAGATCATACATTAATACTTTTTAATACAGGAATCATATTTACTTGGAAAAGAGAAAATACTTGTAATATTTTTATATATAATAAATTATTTTTTTATTATTTTATCATATTTCAAAATATTTAACTAAATAAAATATTTTTATCCACTGCATGGGTGCATCATTACAAATAACGTGTTTCATTATGTTCAATCACATGGTTTAAATTCGCTGATTGCCATTTTGAAGCTATATTCGTTAGACCTTTGGTGAAAGTGCTCTGAATAATAAATTTAAAGGGAATAAAACAATAAATAAGCTTTGTGTCCGACCTTAAATAAATATAAATAATATTGGCCAAAATTACTGTGGTTAACTATAACATTCATACATTACCGTATGTTTTCACTACAGCTATCCAAAGTGACAGATGTCAGCTATTGACTTAGAGATATATTAGCGATTATTTCTATTAACATTTTGAGCTGTCATCCAAGTAAACTAAGGTCATGACTATGCTGCATGTGTTAGTGTTTTAACTTGATTTGTGATTTGTACAGGGTGTTTTCCTTCCTCTTGGCCCCTGAGTGCTACTTATACACCCATTATGTACATTCGTTTGAAAGTTATAGGTAGGGATATGGAAAATTAACATTGGCTATAACACAAATCTTATGATTTTCACACATATAAAACTAATTCAAGTTTTTTTTTTTAAATAAACACAATTTTTTTGTGATTTGGCAAATACCATGTCATGAAATATAATTTTCAATGTGGTAACACTCGCGAAAGCTCTATGACAGTGCTGCTGTTTATATGGATTGTATCAGTTTTTGATAATTTTAAAGGTGTAAAACAAATTGCAGTATATATTAGTATTTTCATTTATATTTAGCTCTTTTTTTTTAACAAAGGCTAACATTAAAAATCATGATTTATATTTCCACACATTTCAATTATGAAAGATCAATTATTTGTTTTCAGCCTTTAAAAGATTACCTGCTAAGTCCAAGCAATATATATGGATTTGGCTACAGGCAGTCATGTTTGGTGTAACCATAGATTGACACTTGATTATTTCGCTATTACTATTTGTATAAATCTAAAGTAATGATATTAAGATATCAAATTTGACATTAATAAGCACAAAACTTTTGTGTGTATTTAGTTTTTGTTTTTCTTCTAATATTTTAGTAAATAGAGGTGACCTGGTGGTCTAGGGGTAAGGTGTCAGACTTCTGTGCTGGCGGCCGGGGTTCAATCCTCAGTCCAGGCACAGATTTATCTGATTACCAAACCCTTCCTTCACCTCTGACAAGACATCTTGTGAATGTGGGGAATGCCAGGCCTCCACCGTGGTTCGGATTCCATGTTAAACTGTNCCACCGTGGTTCGGATTCCACGTTAAACTGTAGGTCCTTCATTTCATCTCACAATCACCCTACCATTACACATTAGCGTAAGTGCGTATAGCCCGAACGGGTAGTAAGACGCGGCGCAAATAATAATAATAATAATAATAATAATAATAATTTAGTAAACAGTTAAAAACATTATTATTATCATCATCATCAGCAGCAGCACTGCGTCTTAATACCCTTTCAGGTTATACGCACTTACACTAATATGTAATGGTAGTGTGATTGTGATATGAAATGGTAGGACCTACAGTTTAACGTGGGATCCGAACCACGGTGGAGGCCTGGCATTCCCCACATTCACAAGATGTCTTGTCAGAGGTGAAGGAGTTAAATAATAATATGAACGAAAAATGTAGACAGTTTTATCCGAGTTCTGTAACGTTACTGTATCACAGGACTGTAGCTATTTCTGTGGGAAACATAAAAAATCAGAAAAATATAAAGAGGAAAGAGTTTGACATCTCGGGAAATATCAAACCCCAGGCATAGGTAATCACATTGTTGAATATATCCAAAAAGGAGGAGGATTTGTCATATGAATTGGCAAAAGACATGTGAGGAGGCAGTTTGGCTACCATGTGCAAAAGTCGACTCAAAAGATTTCTTGTGACCTACAACAATGTTCTAACCGACAATAGAACAAACTTTAAGGAAAATAATCCGTTGTGTGTCCATAAGTGTGCTACCATTTTCTGGACTCAACACCAATTTTTTTTAGTCAATTCTTATTTGATTTGTATTGACGTAAATAGTATCACTTTCAGCATACAATATAATCACTTTTTGAGAAATACTAACACCACTTTTCCCTTAAAAATAACCACATCTTTTGCATGTCTCTATTTATAAGGGAAACTGAGGGGCCGAGGGCGTGTGAATCATCCTGTATTCCTACAATTCTATAATTTTATTTTATTATATTTTTCTTAGTGCACTATATTTAATAAATATTATTGTAAGCGCATATTTGAATTCATGTTTTCAGCCTAATCAAGTTAGACCAACTGGTTTACATACTAATCAATATTTGCTTATTAGCTAAGTTTTTCATCTGTTCCTAGGCTGCAGAATGTAAATGTAATGGTTGGAAAGCGCCTGTCCCACCAGCCAAATCTCAACCTTTGGCCACCTTTGTTGACCCATGTCGAAGCTGCACACATACTTTAGGTGAAACATATTTACATTTATATTTCAGCGTTATTAAATCGACGCAGGGACTGATGGGAATATGTATGTTTGTTATACTTCTGACTAAAATTCTGGAAACAATGACTGACATTTGATAAGATGGTCTCTAAGCAAACGAAAATATTATTAAACTCATGAATCCAAATTGTCTAGTTTATAAACGAATATATATATATATAATTTTGAATCCAACCTGCCAACATTAAGTTAATGGAATTATATTGAATTTACTGAGCTAACATAAACTGGTCCTTAAACAAATTAAAATATCCTATTGAACTTAAAGATATAATATTAGCCAAACTATAAAAATAAATAAAAATATAATTCATTTAACATTCCACCACCAATTTATAGTAAGCATTTTCATAAATTTGTGATATTTAACTTCTTAGAGCCTGTTTCATTCCAAAGATAGCACTTAACTTAAGAAGCCAATACATCTCGAACCAAATGTCGTGTCGCATTGTGGTGTGGTTTTCTGTATTTTACTTTTAATAACAGTGGATAGGGTGTCTACCATCTGAGAAAATTTGTGAAAACTAGAATTGACCAGGAAAAAATGGGGATAAGTTGGAAATTTGGTAAATTAAAAAAAAAAAACAGGAAAATGTTGTTTTACTCAAAATATGAACTACAATAATCATTAAATTAGTAAATGTACTAAATTACAATGTAATTCATGTATTTACATCCTTATTAGTCTAACCTCTTTGGTGTAATACACATTAATTAAACATAGCTAAGAGTTTTTGTATACTTAGAAGGTCACTTTTTAAATTAAAAGTAAACTTGAAACATGAAAAATAAAGTAAAAGTTGGGAATAAGATTGTTGTGCCTCACTGCTCAGTCGGCCCTTGTATCTTTCCTCCGCACTTGCGCAGACCGCACCAAACACCCTCTATACTGCCTGGACTGCTCCACACTTCATGTTCTCTAAGCCATCTGTGATGAGTTCCCCACTGTACTCAGCATCATTGAGAACTCCTCTTTCTATTGGCTTGCTTTGCGGCCACTATCGCTCACGTTTTCATGCACCAATGGGAAGCTCCCTTTTCTCCCATTGGACAAGGCCAGGCAACAGTGTAGGGTATTTAACACGATGGTTCCTCGTCAGAGGTCAGTCGGAGATTGGCTACCCAAACCGGGTGTGCCACCTGTTTGAAAGCACTATTAAATTGTCTTATGTTACCAAAGAGCAATAGTGTTTTAAATCTCTCCTTTTCCACCGTCACTCTACCGCCCACCGCGACTCACGTTGTCGGTACATCATTTTGTTCCACCGCGACTCACGTGCCAGGACAATCACCCTACCTCCCACCTTGACTCATGTTGCTGAGACCAGCACCCTTCCGCCCCACCTCAAGACTTCCTCATGTTCCACCGTGACTCACGTTGCTGGGACACTCTCACCGACATTCCTACCCCTATCCACATGTGTCTGAACACAATGATGCGAGGGATAACAAGGTCTTACTGGTGTCGCAAAACACTACTTTTAATTTTTAAATGATCTATTACATGCATCTTCATATTAGAGAGAGAAAAAAAACCAAATCACCACTATATTCTATGCTGACATATTTGAATTCATCCTTGCTTATGTTATAAATTGTCATTAAATCACCATTTAGTTGGCGTCAAAATACGGTTTTTTATAGCTGTTTTAAAAATAACTACATATTATGTTGAAATGTGTCATTAGTGGAATATTTCAAACCTGTTAATAGAATATCAAAATTTTCTTCTTCTTTTGGAATGTTTCAAGTGTGTGAGAGGTGAAGCGAAGTAAATTTGGTCCTCAACATTTTGAAGTTTTGTACATGCCTTTTATATAGTTGAGTATAGGTAATTTAAACTGTTTGTTATTTTTATTCTTTTAGAAAGTCATGTTTGTCACTTGGCTTCGCTAACAGAAGACGAGATCAACAGACTGTTGGGGATGGTCGTAGATGTCGAAAATATTTTTATGAGCATGCATCGAGAAGAAGATGCAGACACAAAAAGAGTATATTATTATCTTTTTAAGGTTAGTGGTGTTCAAAGACTTAGTATAAATAATTATTTTCATTTCAACAACTATAAAATAATTAATTGCTATATTACAGGGCTCAAAATAAGTAACTTTTTCAACTAAACGCCACTTTTTTATTCGACTAGATAAATTCTGATTTTTAAAATAAAATCTGACCAAAAGTAACATTTTGCTCCTTTTTAACAATAAGTAGTTTGTACATACAAAACAAAATAGAAAAAAAGCTACAGTACCACTATAGGCATACTCTTGAAAATCCTAGTTCAACTTTTACCAATTTTTATGTATGTATTATATTTGGAAGAAGGTACAGGAAAGGTAGATAAGGGTGTGTGAAGCTTTGAAACTTTGACTTGGGTCAGCTTCAACTTCGCTTCGAAAAAAATTCCAGCTTTGACAGTTACGGAGCTTCACCGTTAAAATATTGAGAGCTAAACTACTCAATTATAAAAACTACAATATAATATTTTTTCAATCATAAGACGACTAAAAAAATATTCAAACTTCGATTTACTTTTGAGAATATTTCACATATTCGATTTGAGTTTGCTTCAAATTGAAAAAAAAATAGATTTTGTACACCTCTAGTAGATAAAAACACGTAAAAAGAACAAACACAATATGACCTTTGCAGTGAAAAGAAGAACACAGTTCACACTTAACAGTGCTACCATCGGACAAAGATGTGATGGCTGGCTCTTGAAGAAAATCGATCATTACTGCCCAATCCCCATACCCAGGTTTCATTCTATCGAAACTCGCAATGCAACTTCCTAAAAAAGGAAACCAAATAAAAAGGAGGAGGTAAAAGTTTGTAAGGAATTATAGGACACTTAAATAGGAAAATGTAAAAAGAATAACATAAAGGACAAACACAAGAAAATTGACACTGAATGTGAATATAAAATATAAACCTCCTTTTGCTCTTTGAGGTATTTTGCTATATTTGGAAGAAGGTACAGGAAAGGTAAAAAAAAAATGTACACCATGTCCATTGAACTGGAAAACTTTTAAAACCGGGAAAAGTGAGGGAATTTTCACATTTTTTACAAAATACTTAACATTTATTTACAATAGTTAAAATAACATTTTCCATCCAGTCAATACACGTCACAACTCTTAGTTGACACAGTTAAGCATTCTAAGCTCAATTCTCGAAGTCAACGTGTGACCTTATTGTTGTTTTTCCACCCCTCTACCATGCATCGTTAGCCAAAGTTGAGTCATGGCTATACACAAGCGTGAGAATTTGATTACATTATAGGAAGAGGAAATTAAATAATGTGCTTCACAACAATTTTAAACTGTTTTTATATAAGACGATTGTTTAATGTCTAAGATCTAGCTGAAATCTAACTTTTTGGTCGCACTACCCATTAGCTAGAGACCTTGATTTGTGGTAAATAAAATTATTGGATTTTGTTGAATACAGATTTGGAATTAGCTCTATAAGGAAAACCTCTTTTCTCTTTATGAGGTAATTGTATTATATTTGGAAGAAGGTATAGGAAAGGTGGATAAAAGCATATAAAAGGGACGAACACAATATGGCTCTTATATGTTTCTATCTGCCTTTCTGATACCTTCTTCCAAATATTATAAAAATTTGGATTTAGATATTAGAATTTTGTAAGCAAATAATAGGTGTGTGGGTAGTTCACTTTTTCAATTAAAAGGAAACTTGACTTGAATGAATTAAATATTCTCGAATCAAACTTGAATTGAATAAATGAAGTTTTTGAAGCAGAATCGAAGACCAAAAATTTTTGTTACTTGTTTTATTATCAAAAAATATTTTGTTCATTGTGTTTATTTATAAGGTTATTATCTTATTATTAACTTGAAAGTCAAGTACTTCAGCTGTTTTTTCCATATAAATTTATAATGTATATACAAGCTCAGAATAGAATTGACAATAAATTGAGTACTTTGGCTTTTAATATTTGTTTTGTCCAAATATTGTAATTATCTGGAGAAAGCATACAACACCACCTGGCAGAACAGCATATTTTAAGCACTTTAATTGGGGGTTCTGAGGGAACCTCCCTGTTTTTATATCTAATTTTTTGTTGGCTAGACACTTCCGAGTGAGGTTGAATGATACCTTATCTGTTGATTTTATTCAAAAAAAATGGGGTGCCTCAGGGCAGTATTTTAAGCTGTACATTGTTTGCCATCGCAATAAACGGCATTGCGGACAACGTGAGCTTACCTATCCGTTTGTAGATGTCACACGCGTGTATGTGTGTGTGCATTGTGGTTGTGCTTTAAGAAATGTAATAGAGATGTAATTGGCGAGGAGAAAGTGTGACGTATGTGTGTGCATCGTGGTTATTCATTTGTAAAAGCACGTAACTAAGATTTACTTCTCTTCTGCATCTAAATAAATAATGTACTATTTCATTTGAAATTAATTTGAGTAGCTTTTCATTTAATTCAGTATAATTTAACATTTTAAAGTAAAATTTCATATTTGTTGAGCTATAAAGTCAAACTACGTAACAGTCAAACATGAAATAATGTCAATAGTTGCTATGAATAGTTGTAAACTAAAGGTGCCCATTTTGTGACAAACCAACTTGTCTTTCACCTCATGCTAAGTTAGAGAAGATTTATTTCATGATGTATCAATATGGTACCCTTCCCCGGGGCAAGACAAAGTGACGGTTACGAAATGTATCATTATGTTACCCTCTACGGGGCATATTTATAGGAGATGATTTTCTAATCTATCAAGTTCAAACACTTATATTACTTCCTCTTTATCATTCGTCTTTGGTGGAGGGAAATAATTTTTCTGGAGTGGGAACTTCGATTTGCTATCAAAATATTAGTAAGAAACTATAATGGTGCACTTGGTAATATTTTTTTCTGTTTCTTTCAGCAAAATGTCTTCTGCTACAAAGTAAAAATAAGTATAGTTTGGAAATCGTTAATTCACCTTAAAATTGACATAATTTACCATTATATTCATATAAAAGGCAAAGCAATCCATTTTTCCAAAATATTCACTATAGCTTTATCTATCGTATGGATAATTTGTTCAAAGAGTCTATGTAGTGAACTTAAAAAAAAAAATTTTGTTGCATTATTTTTGACGTTCCAAGTAAAAGTTTGTAAAAATACATCTTGTAATATTTTTGTGTGTCTACCAATATCTCATCACTTTAGGCTGAACTCCTTTAACCCCTTCATAGAGTGACACCATTTCAGAATGTGTATGTGTCTAAAAATATTATTACAATAATATGTGATCTTAATAAAATTATGTTTGTATAATACTTAAATCATAATGATGAGTTACATATCCTGTACTCATCCCAAGACATTGTAAGGATAATCAAGTCTCGTACATTATGGTTGGCGGACATGCAACGCGAATGGAAGAATCTAGAACCGTGTTCAGGGTGTTTACAGGTAAACTCTATGGGAAGAGACCATTGGGAAGACCAAGTTGCTGATGGGAGAGTAACATTAAAATGGACCTGAAAGAGATAGGATTTAGTGAGGTGGACTGGATAGTACTAGCTCAAGATAGGGATATGTGGCGTACTTTTGTAAATGTGGCAATGAACTCTCAAGACCCTAATACCATAGTAATTAAGTAAGTTGGTAATATATTTAATATTCATATATAGTGGCTAGAAAAGTTGGTAGTTGGCTCCAGAAAACCTAGAAAAGTAGGTAATTTTTAAATTATTGGTTGACTGGACACCCTGATATTTTATTTTTAACAAAGTTTCTTATGACCCATTTGAATGAATAGATAGAATTTTAGAGGAAATGTACCTACATTTATGTGAAGAATGGGAAACTATTTAGGGAAAACTACCTTAATCACACCCATCTAATATTTAAACCTTGCCCTTTAGTCTCCATTCTCATTGGTGGGAGTACATTGAAAATTAATTATCACTGCTTCAGATATTATTTAAGAAACAGTATAGTGAACATGTCACATAAAGTAAAATAATAACTGTTTGGTGTTAAGAGACGAGATTTTTCATACATGCATTAAATTGTCGAACACACATAAAACAAATCAATTAACTAACCTTTGCAAATTGTGAATGAAAATACCTGGGCCTGGATTCACTAACGGGAGCAAATCTGCTCCGGTGCAAGTATAGAAATGGCGCAACTTTGCACCCAAGATGCTCCCCAAGATGCGCCTTATTTATTTGCGCCATTTCCGTATTCACTAAACAAGGCGCAAACTGGTGGCAGGAATAGGTTGACGTCATCATAAACGTCATCAATTGCTCTCTTTTCGACCAATCCTTGTGAAGAATTTACTTCCAAAGTCAAGGCTACTTTATTTTAAATCTGTAATGAAAACGACAGCAAATACAAAGATTTTTAAACATTTTGCTCATAAACTAGCAATAATATTAAAAGCGGCCTCTTTCTGGATGTTTTACAATAACAATATTAGTACATTATTTTGTATTTATTTATATTATTAGTTTAAAGTTTAAGTTCCATTAATAAAACATTAATGTTTATAGAAACTTTAAAACTTATTTTAAAGTTATACTAACTGCCATATTTAGTGACGAGATGTCTTTGGACTTGGAGGAATACAAACCTCTTTGGATCTAGACGAAGATTACACAGTTCGTAGTTTTGTTTTGTAATACTGCAAGAAATGCCATTGCGTTGTTTGAATGTAAAAATCCAACAATAAAAGGTACGTAATTGTTTTGTTACCACTGTCTAAATTGAAACAAATTTTGTGCTTGACATACGTTTTGTTATTTTAACTAATTCATTATTAATTTGAGTACAGTTATGTAACTAATTGTATTTTAAGCCAATACAATAATATGCCGCCATTTAAATTTATTGAAGTGACATTCATGATTTAATAGTTGCGCCTACTCTTGAGTGGTGGCAAATAAAAGGCGCAACTTTGCTCTCAAATTGCACCTGCTCCTTTTAGTGAATAGGGACTTGGAACATATTTCAAACTTGCGCTGGCGCAACTATTCGCTCCCGTTAGTGAATCCAGGCCCTGAAGCGAAGAGATGATGGCTTGGGTGCCCAATCTTGTTTCTTAAGAAGTAATTAATTATTTCACACAAGAGAGATTATTGCTGTGTTCCTCGAGGCTAGAAATGTTTATGATAATAAAGTGTGGGACAAACGAGCCTAGAACCATTAAGGGAGGCGTGGAGGAATTGAAGCAAATGACAAGAAATCATTGCGGTGCTGAAACCTAGCAATAATTGAAATAACTAATTAAAACAATGCATAAAGCATACCTGTCTCAGTTGATATGTTAATACTAAACAATAACATTTAACTATAGTAAAAAGAATGATTTATTGTTTCTGTATGTAAACATAGGTATACCTCATATTTTGAAAGTTTTATTATATTCTTTCTTTAGGTTCTTAGAAAATGTATCTTGACATTGACAAAACCCACAATCGAAGGACCACTCGGTCATCCACCATTTGAACGGCCAAGTATTGCAAAGAGCGTAACAAATTTTGTTACCCACAAATTTGGGCATCTTATTCCCAGAGTAAGTATATAGTAAACTAAATAATCTTTGATAAACTTAACATAATAGTGATATGTAATAAAAAAAAACAGATCATTTAGTACTCAAATTTTTGAGATTAAAGTCCAACCTTGGATATATACTTGGGCTCAAGCTCGACAGATTTATAGACTAGGCAATTTAACGCTTTTTGGCTATGGTGATTAAAAAAAAAAGAAATTAGTTGAGGTATTTAATGTGCACTTACTGAACAGACTGTTCAATCATCCCACAACTTTTAAACTATACTAAATCTTGGATTGACACAACACCTAGATCCCCAGCCTTTAGTTCATCAATGTGAAACCCCAATTCACTTTGATGAATTTTCCTCCGACACCTTAGCTCAGTCGTTAGCATGTCTGTCTACTTAGCTAAGGGACCCGGGCTCGGTTCTTGGCATGGCCGGAAAATTTATTATTGGTGAAATGTGGGTTTCCCCCTTCACAGTGATGAATTAATGACTCGAGACGGGGGATGTTGTTTCTGTTCTATATATAAGTTAGTTTATGTCATATCCTGATATATTCGGTCAATTCATAAAGGCCCCATTAAATGGCTAAAAGTACAGTGGTTCATTCGTAGATGGCATTACAATATTATAACTTATTTTAAAATAAACATTGATTCACGCCCGCACCAGGGAACATCTGGGCAAACAAAGACATTCAATGCCTACATGATGGAATGGGCTAAGAGTTAAGAAATTACCTAGCTAATAGGGTATTGTTTGTCAGTATATTAATTGAAATGAGTAGGATGAGAGTCATTCCACATCAAATCACCCAGCTAAATTTGATGATAACACCTACCACCTCAGATTTTCATGAAACTTTTTTTTTTACTTGTTATTACCACCAAGTTATTAATCCACGTAAAAAAAAATTCTCCTTAGGCCACATACTTTGAGATATAAGATGGTATAGTTTTGGAAAATTGTGTGTAAATGTTGTTTCTGATGCTCTGCGGAAGGAGTGCAGTATTTAAGAAAAAAATCCATAGCTCTTGTGTATAAATAACATATCACTATCAAATTTTTATCCCATCTTACTCAAAATGTGTAGATTTAAGAAAATAATAATGTATAAATCTTGCTTACCTTTGAGAGACACTAAAATTAAATTAAATTGGATTACTAACAAATTTTAGGTGTAAAACCATAGCTATATTGAGTGAGCAATATGTCCTGAAGCAGAGGAGCTACCAAGGCTTTCTCTTTTTTTTTTTTAATTAATTCTCTTAAGTATGGTCTAAAATGCTGCGTAAGAAAAATAGTGGCATTTTAAGTGCTAATGTACTTGTACTCAAGATTTTTCGAGTTTTGTAAAAATCATTGTGTCATGTTCAAACAACTACAGAATTCAATTCAAACTCATATTTGTGACTATTCGCACACAATTGTTTGAGTATTTGCACATCCCTAATTTTTCTCTAATTTTGGTGATTCTGTCATGATTGGCAAAAATAATGTCAATTTCACGAATTTCATAAATAAACTGGCCATGAATAATGTTAAACTCTGTGACTCACCAGGAATTTCAAACACTCAATGACTTGGCCAAGATGTTCCTACATTGCTTGAATCATTGGAACTTTGAGGCACCAAGCGCAAGACGACAAGTAGCGACAGTAGATGAAGTGTCTGCTTACAAGATAAACTACACCAGGTACCTTGCTTTCTCTCATAGGCTTAGTTTTCTTTTTCTCCATTCTTTAGATAAAGTTATTCAACCCACTTGATTGTTACATTTAAGACTCATTCATTTATACTAAAGGTGTGAGTGTAAGTATTTTTCACTTCAAGTTGAGTTTGAATGATAACATAGAATTTTATTCGTGTTTGAGTAATAAAGAGCACTATTTCAAGTAAAATGTATGTAATAGATCCCTGTATAATCCGTAAACAGGAAAATACACCTTAAAATGGAATTTTAATTGATTGAACTCAAAATTGTTGATAAAAAATGGAAAATTTGGAGTACTCAAATTGATTGAGTTTTGAAACACATTTTGAATCAAGTTTGAATATAATTTAAAATTCAATTCGAACTGGAAGTTTTGAGTACATGCCCACCCCTATTTTTGAGCTTTAGCTTACAAAACGGGTTTAAAACTGCTGCTAATGTTCAAGATAGTCCTCGATACCAGGATGAGGATTATCTTTTGTTGAGTTTTTGTTACAATTTAAAATTAAGGTCTCGTTATTAAAGATGTTCTTGCTGTTTAAATTAAGTATTTTATCATAGTGTACATGGCTTACAACCTTCTCTGCTAACCATAACCTACACTCATTTAAAGAAAGATTATTAAGTTGGTGTTTTAATTGCACCAGAATTTGCCTAGAAAGAAAATGGAAAACCAGAAATGGTAAAATTCAACTGTCATTGCACCAAGTTGAGTTATTGGAGTTGTTGGCAAATGCTCTCGATGTTTTTATGATGTTAAGATATATCATATATTTCCTCTGACTAAGGGTCTTTACCGGCTGTTCTTGTTTTTATCATAATATTGTTTATTATCTAAAGTTAAAATTTAATATTGATGCAATCAGATTCAGAACCAATGGCTTGAAAATTGACCCTTAACACTGGAGAATTCCTGGATAGCTCAGTGGTAGAGCATTGATGCACTAAGCCAAAGGTCCTGGGTTTGTCATTCTTCAACTAGGTGTAATTTGAATTGGGTAAATTGAAGCGTGTGTTTGTTTAACATTTGTTGTTTAGTGGATTGTAAGTGACAAAACAAGTATTGCAAAGTGTTTTTGATTTGTTAGTAAGAAATAAAACATATTCGCTGACAGCATAAAGTGTGTCAGCATTCCTCATGATAAATCAGGCCAGAAGGCAGAATAAATAGTAATGTTATCAAGCTAACTGGGCTCACAATTAAACATTGAACCTAGGAGGGTCATGCTACCCATTTTGGGAGCTCTGCCTATTTGCCAAGTATGTTTGCTGAGGGGCTACTGCTGTGCCCAAGGTACCGGGGTTTATAACCGTGTTGGGCCACCTAGAATGTCAGTCAGGCCATTGGTTAAGCATTCTTTGCGTTCTGCCACAAACTTCTAAATAGTATTTTAGATTCCTTCATATCTTCTAGTACTTCTTATCAACATCACAGTAGCACAATAAAAAACGTGAAACAAAAGCCGAACATCAGTTATCAACCCACACAGTCATATCCAGTCACCACCCTTATCCTTGGCCACAACCCATCCTGACAACCATAGGCCCACACAAGGAGGAGAGTGACAAAGGCTAATTTAAATTAATTGAAATGTGGCCCTCTCCATTTAGACATTCTTGTATTACAAGCATTTGCAACCTTTGTGTTTATATTCACTAATGTCATAAATATGTTATTTTTTTTAGTTGGAATCATTTTGTCTACACATCTAAAACCTGAATCTTAGATGATAATATGCTAAATGTAAGAAATAAACTTTTTTCAATAACTTGTATTTATCGGTGTGTTCTGTTATGATTTGGTTCACCTCAACTTTTAAGCTGCTACAAAAATATAGTAGAGTACATGTTTTGTTATAATCTGTATCTAAATCTTTTTATAGTTTCATCCATCTCGGGTGAGGGTTAAATTATTGTAATGATACTGCTTTGGACCCCTCTCATATATTCAAAAAGTCACGGATGAAGTGTATTTTTCTTTAAAGTACTGTTTGTAAAATTTTCTTTTAATACTTCATCCATGGAGAATCACGCATTTTTAGAAGTAATTTCAATGTATTGCGCTTTAAAACTTACTTTCTTTAAAAGACCAACTTCTATGTATTTAAAAATTCATGTGACATGCTGGCTCCTTTTACCCAATAGGAAGCAAGCCTTCACAACATCAGTTTGCCAGGAATTCTTTTATTAGTTTTAACACTGGAAGACAAGGGGTCCAAGAAGAAGGGGGTAGGTCATATATAATCAGCTTGTGCGTATGAATCCAAAGAGTACACAGTAGTAATATATCAGTGACAGTACACAGAAAATAGTATCACACAAAAACTGAAACACTTTAATATCAAATCTACAGTACCGAAATTGTAATCGTCTAGATAAATTGTGTGCAACATTAAAAGTCTTAGTAATTTCATAAGAATAAGAATTACATATAATCAGATCACACAACTGTTTACAAGTGCACAGTAAGGCATGCACACATCATCGTCATCATAAAACCCGGTATCGTCCACATTAGCATCATCAATAAAATCTAGAAACACTATTTATGGAGTTCTGAGAAAACATTTTGAGTGTAAAATGTTTTATCAAACTCTATTTATTAATTTGGTTATATTTTGGTCCAACATTTCTTAGTTTGTTTTAATTTTTGTTAATTTATGTTTTGGTACTGGGAAGTATCAATATTTTGTATAAATAAAAAGAAAATATTCTGTAAATAATTATGGGAACAAATATTAGAACAAAGCCAATATAGCGACTAGCGTTAAAACTTAACAATGCTGTCACTGGACAAAGAGGTAAAAAAATCTTCTTAAGGTTGTTGGCTACCTGTAATATAGTTACAAGCTAAGAAAGGATTTTCCTTATTCTGTATTTACGTTTTTATAGTTATAACATTAAAACAAAAACCCTTGAAATTGTATTCTTGTAGACATATTATTTCTTAAACTCTTTACAAAAAAGCTTATTTGGTTTATTCACGAACATGGCCAGTAGGAATATTCCTGCCATAATGTAGATTAAAACGGTCCTTAGAAGCATGTATATAGATAGAAAATAAGAAACAAGAAAAGTTTATTTTGAAATGCAAATAAAGTTTGTTCAGGAACTAATAGTCTAGTGAATGTATAACCTTATCATCAGAAGAGAAAGTGCTATCAGCAAATAGATAAGAGGCCTCATAAAGTGAACTGCTAATTTTTTTTTTCAATTGGTTCATTGGTGTCTTACGTGTGAAATTACTTACATTGCTTAGGTGTTTAAAAATGAGATGCAACCCACTACACAAAGAAGTTTAAAATTCCCCAAATAGGTAACGTTTCCAGAGAAAATTATGTTTCGTGAAATATACATACATATATACATATCTAATCACTCCGTTCCCTTATGGGGTAGGCAAGAAACTTTACATATAGCTCAAAAAACAACAACTTTGTACTTAATCCATCCTCACTAACTTTCCCCACACTTACTTACCCTTGCATATTCCCTTGGCTTCAACAACATCCATACAATGACTAATACATGCTCTTAGATTCTTAAAACTCTTAATATTTCTATTTTTCACACATTCATTTACATCCTTTAGCCACCTCTTACATGGCCTATCCCTTCCTTTTGATCTACACGTTCTACCTTCATATATTGGCTTCATCACTCGATCCACACTCATCCTCTCAATTTGCCCAAACCAACTTTATACGCTTCTTTCACATTAACCTATTGGATTTCCTCTCAAATCACACTCCTTCAGCACCCATTCATTACTGACTCTTCTCTGTCCATACGAGTTTTTCCACATATATTTCTTGGATATTTCATTTCTACCGCACTCACCTTGCTCTTGTGTTTTTCCTGACAAACCCACACTTCACATCCATAAAACAATGTTGGCGTAACCCAACACACTTTGCGTAACCTAACACACTTTTATATACTGCCATCTTTGCCTCGTTCGAAACTACTTTATTTTTAACAACAATCCTTATACATCCAACTACTCTTCAAGATGCATTCACCCGTCTATTTATTTCACCATTTATTTTTCCATTTTCACAGAATATTCTGCTCAGATACACAAAATGATTCACTTGTTATAACAGTTTTCCGTTTATACTAAGCAGACAATCATTTCCTGATCTGTCCTTATCAAAAACTATCATTTGATGTGTTGGTGCATCACCTTACCTCCAAGTGGTAGTGACACTGGCAACGGTATAATGGCCGACAAGGCAGTCTTTGTAGTAGGGATACTGGTTTGTAGGAACATTACAAGCACATTCAGGGTATAACTGAGCAAGGGTTATACTTATGGTAACATAAATGTTTTATTACAGCAGATAAATACAGTATATGTTGTGTTACAGGTGGATCATTTTGAAGACATTACATGTTATCTTGCATGTGGATAATTTTAAAGACATTACATGTTGTGCTTTTGGTGGATCATTATAAAGCCAATACATTTGCTTTATTCTAAGACAGGCCTATCAAGCCGGTAGTGGTAATTATATAGCTTTAATAAAAAGCTGACTCAGGGCACAGGCTGGAAACCATAATGGATGTATAAAGTAAATTTGCTTATTATAGGTGGCTTGTTTTCTGCCATGTTCCTGCATTCTGCGACTCTTTGCCGCACTTTGACACAACTCTTGTGTTTGGACGTACCTTGCTGCGGGCAGTGTTTCGCTCAGTATACAGCCAACTGATGGACAAGTGTCATAGCGAAAGAGACAGAATGCCACCAGAGAAGAGGATCCTTGTTCTCACGCACTTCCCAAAGTAAGTCAATACATTTTTAACAGCCATTTGTCAAATACAGGACGATTAGATTATTTTGATATTATTTCTAACAAATAGTACTGAGAAATTCATGTAAATGTTATTGATATATTTTTAAATCAAACATTTAAAAGAGGATAGAAGAGCAAGGCCATAACATTGCAGTCCTAAAAGTTCACCATTGGAAACACGACAAAATACATTAATTATGACAGTTTCAGGGTCTATCAATCACCTTTAGCAGAAGAGAGTAACACAGGCATGTGTTTGGTTAATTCTTTACTTGTGAACTTTGAAGCCTTTTGGCCATTTTTTGTTTGATTTCTTTTTAAGTAATTCTTAGATCTGGCTTATGCTTAAAAATAAGATTAAATGTGGGAAGCACATTAATTTTTCACATGAAATTTGTTTTTAATTCTTCAATATCTAATTGAGGTTATTTGGAATAGAGCACTAGGCTAAATCATGGTTTGAATTAGGAGGGATAGCCAGCACACTTACCTAGGTGATACTGGAGTATAAATTGTTTAGATATAACATTAAAAAACACACAAACACATTTTTAAGGACAAGCTTTCACTGTCACAGACAGCTTCATCAGGTCAAGAGAGTAGACTGATGCTTTTGGTT
>CABFVZ010001138.1:142140-239695 GCA_902151445.1 Timema monikensis | reverse complement strand
CGACTTCAGTCGGCATGTAATAGATCACTAAATAAACAATAACACTAATAATATAATACAAAAATACACTCGCTGACGACGTAGCACTACACTTATAAGTTGTGTACAAGCACTGTTGTGTTATGCTGTTGTCGTTCAACTCACTAACACTACCCGACTTCAGTCGGCACGTAATATATCATGAAATAAACAAAAATACACTCGTTGGCAACGTTACACTACACTGACGCGTTGTGTACAAGCACTGCGACTGACTGTTGTCTCTCTCACTGCGTTGCTCCGTGACTAAAAGACTCGACTCACTGACTAAAAACAGCTCCAGAGATCACCGTGTTATATACCCTCTACTGCTGCCCGGCCTTGACCAATGGGGAAAACAGGGGCTTCCTATTAGTGCGAGAAACCGTTAGAGACAGTGTCCATCACGCGAGCCAATAGGAAGCGCTGGCGCTGTGGGCAGAGGTGGAGTCGTCACGGATGGCTCAGACAACATGGACTGTGGGCCGGACCGGCAGTAGAGAGGGAGGGTAAAGCGGCCGGTGCAAGTGCGAAGGAAAGATACAAGGCTGACTGAACAGTGAGGTACATCAACCTCACTACTTTAAAAAGATATAACGTAAATGTAAAACTACAGTGCATATAGCGTGTTATACATATTTTAAATTAATTAAAATAGTATATAACTCATTCTACATTAGCTTGAAATTTGTGATATTCTGTCTTACCGTATTCTTCCCCTCTATCTTGATTATCGATAATCCGACCGTTCCCAAATAATTCGGACCAACGAGGTTCTACTGTACTATCGGTAAAAGAGTGTATAAGCAAATTTAATTGCTTAAAATATTGACATTATTATATAATAACTTACAGTTACAACATATAATTAGCTTATACCTCAGCTCAGTTAGTAATGTGTCCATCTAACGAAATAAGGGTCCCGGGTTCGAGTCACCGATGAATTTTGTACTTGATGTATAAATGTTATTGCTATAAATTAATTCCTGAAGCACTACCTTCAAAAATCAATTTAAAAAATATAATATTTTTATTTGTCGAACAAACTTCAATAAAAGTATTAATAATCTTTGCATCAGATAAGTCACTTGAAAATAGTGAATTGTACACTCTTATGCACCATATTATTCATTTGATGATAACCAGTCATCATCCCTCTGCATAAGATACCTGACCTTAAGGTGGTCAAATGACAACACTCTAAAACAAACACCTCTGATAAAGCTAGGCTTGTCCACACATTTTATCAGGTGTCTGATTCGAAGGTAGCCAGCTGTCTTTCCTCTGCACTAGTTAACTGTTATAAGATAACAATATTACGTTGATTTGAACATGTTGAGAGTATTAGTGTGTATCGAGTTATGAAGCTAATATATGAAGGTAGAGTGTGTGTATTACATGGAAGGGGTAAGCCATTTAAGACATGGTTAAATGTTGTAGACAAACGTGTGAAAAATAGAAACATTAAGAGTTTTAAGAATATAATTAGTATGTATGAATATGTGTGTAACATTTGGTGATGTTACATAATACCACCCCTCATACTAATCTTCAAGTCATACTACCCACTTTGTATGAAACCACAATATTAATAAACTTCCTGCAAGAGTAAACTTCTCTATTGTAGTCCAATGTAGAATCCGTCTACAATTCTAAGCCATATCAAACAAGAATAAACTCCCTGCAATCAATAAAACGTTCATGTACTTTTCCTTTGTATCTTATGGCTAGAACAACCTTCAAGACTAGACTATACTCGCCACGTCCTAAATTGAAGAGTGGGACGAAAGAGCCTTGGGGTAACTGCATCTGATATGTCAAGCGTATGAGTCAAAATGATTCCAATGGAACTCAGAATGACGCTCACAACAGTACCGGAATTACGACTTACCTGCCCCCTCTGGGCAAGACGGAATCTTCCACATAGACAGCGCGTGATGTGGGACGTCACCGACGTATATCTGGTCGAAAAGAACTTTTGTCAACACTGGCGGACGTGATGGAGAGAGGCCAGCCAATCCAAGCTTGATCGATGGTGTACGTGCTGATTTTCATCCATCGAAATGGCCGATGGGACGTCACCAACGTATATGGACAACCCCTCTCCCCCTTTCAACCCCAGGCGACTAGAAACACTATTTAAGCCCGGTGATTCTAAAGACTTTTCGACAATTAAATTGGACGCCTTCAGGAGAAGTCATGTCCTAGGATATTGTATTAGACGCCGTCAGGATAGGTCCGGTCCTGGACTTGGACATTTTCAGGATGTTTTCGTATTCTCTATATATTTATTTCATCGATATTATTTTAATAGACTTGGACTATGGCTGGTTCAATTTTGAAATTAAAGTAACGTATTTATTGGAATAAACCTGAATAGGCAACGTAAACTATTTGCTAAAATTAATATTTTTTGTGATACTAAATTTTGTAATGAGACATCTAATCCTATTTGCCGCTAATCAGGCGCTAGTGTCAGTGAGGTAACTGAATATATCAGATTGCCATATTTTTTGAACTAATTTTTGCTAGAAGTATTTTATTTGAATTGTCTGAATTTAGCTGTCAAATGTAAACTCATCTTTTGACGATGTTTTCTTATTTTGAATTGTTTGGTAAAGTAACGTAAAATTTTGCTAATGGATTGATTTTGACTTTGAATATTTTCCAAATTATTTAATTGTATTTAATTGTGGTTTATATAGACTTCTTTTGTATGTTATATAATTGTTATTAACAAGTAGGGATCTTGTTAACGTCCGTAGTTTTGTCAACATTTAATTGTCCCGCGGAAGTTTAACCCATGGTCTGTGAGCCAAACTCTTATGTTCCCCGAAATATCCTTACGATATTAAGTTTAACTTCCCTTTTTTATTTTTTTGTCTGTATTCAATGTAGCGTAGCAGACAACTTTGGTACCAATTTCAAAGATGCCCATTAGGCTCTTTTCTTTTTGTAGTCAATAAATATCTGACTAGACATTTATAAAGTAATTTTCTCTGATAGTCAACACTTTAGGTTGTTCTGTCAATATTCACTGTTGTGAAACCAACATTGTGTTGTTGGATCGAGTGATTGTCTCTTCCAGACGGATCTAGTTGACTTAAGAACATGTTTAATCTTTGGAAACATTCGCATAATAGTACTGCGCATTTGCTTAATATGATTTTCAACACAATTCCTGATGGATTTTTGAGGCCATGTAAATCATTGTTTAAATTATTATTTTAAATAAAACATTCATATTGTTACCAAATTGTTGCTAATGTCTTTCTTCTTTATAATTTTTTGTAGCTTACCCCTGCTTTCTTTTTAGTCTAGTGTGGCCGTAACTAAGAAGTAGTAGAGTGAGTGGTAACATGTGTATGGATGTTGTTGATTCGAAGGGAGTATGCAAGTTTAGGGAAGTGTGGAGAAAGTTAGTGAGGATGGATTAAGTACGGATTTTATTTTAACTATATGCAGAGTTTCTTGCCTACCCCGCGAGGGAATGGTGTGATTCAGTACGTATGTATATATCAATCTGCTCCCCCTTTTATCAGGGACCTGATTTGAAGGTATCCAGTTGTCCGTTTTTTGTAGTTGTGAAAATTAAAATTAAATAGGCTAAGCAGGGGTTGTTTTTTACTGAGTATAGAGGTTGGTAATACCTATTTTAACCACAAAATATTTATTCAGACATGTATTTAGTAAACATAAAATTACTATATAAACACAAGATAAGATAAATTAAAGTGAAAACCTCATTTTGTAAATGTTGACCACTTGAAATTGTTAAAAGAGTAAACATCTAGGTAAAAAATCTAACTACTTTTCAGAATCGAGTGATGCCTATTGCCATTTTAAGCCCTAAACACACCTGCTAATTTGATGGTTTATCAGAGTTAATCTCCTTTGGTGCAGTGATATGTGGGTGATAGGATTATTCAGTCAACACCCAATTTGTTGTCATAAGGGATACTAGTGTCACTTTATTGAGGGGAGTCCTGATGGAAACCAGCCTAACTCTAACTACTGGCAACACCAAAGATAGCTCAATCATTTTACAACCTCGGGAAGATTAATTTGATTCGTTAGTACAGCTGCGATTGGATTTGTTAACTTTATGTCTTTGCTGCATTAAATAAATGCTTATAAACTTTTCGATACGCTGGTCGGAATTAACTATGTTACTTTTTAGGGAGAACTGACTGACTATTTGTGTTAGTAAGCTTTAGTTTAATTTATCCACATCAAAGTATACCATTACCACGTTTATTTATCGTTTATTAAATTATATTAGAAACAATATTATTGTACTGAAGGAATTAGAGGATCTAGTCCGACACTTTAGCTCAGTCGGTAACGTATTTTTATTATGAGCTAAGGATCCTGGTTTCGATGTCCAGCATGGCCAAAAGTTTTATCATTGATGAAATATGGGCTTACCCTTTCACAGTGATGAATTAACGGCCGCGAGCTAGATGTTGTGTATTCTAGGTTTAAGTTAATCTATAAGTCGTGTGCTGATATAATCAGTCAGTTCAAAAAGTTCACGTTAAATAATTCAAATAAATTAGATGAATAAACATTAGGACTTAACTTCAAAGTGAAATGAACTTGACAAGTAGTAACTGTAAGCTGGATTGCTGATTTTATGGTCTAAGGTGTCACTTTTGCAATAGACTGGACCACTAGTGACAAGGGGTTGGTAATCAATTCTCGGATGGTTATATTGATAGTAGTTTTTCTAAATAATTTTCCCCTTTTCTTGTAAGCTTATTTTGGTACTCACAATCTGAATTTGATCTTACTCATCCTTGCCTCATTAGCACAAATAAGCCGATAACTTGGCTTAGAGCAAAACGCGAAGCACAAAAATAATATAAAGAACTGTCATCATTTAGTTTAAAACACAATGAAAGAATAATATCTTATTAATAAAAAGATTTAATTGGTCTTAGTTATAAAATTCATCTTTATAATATACAAAAACCTATCGAGTAGCTTTATCTTTCATTCAAAATATATTATGTACTTATTTATCACATAACTTATCACGAACGGTATCAGAATAAAAATTTGGAACCAATCACATTCTATAACAATTATTTATTATTTCTACGATAAATTTATATCGTTGAAAATATAATTATTGTATAAAACAATTTTTTTATTAGATTTAACTTATCTTTATAAAAATCTATTATTAGAGAATAATATTTTATTGTTTTAATTGGTTGCTAGATGGATCTCAAAACATAATGCAGTTTTGCAAATTATAATACTCAAACAACTCTCTTTATTATTTCTTAACAAACAATTTATATATCCTTACTGTAGATACTTTTTTTAATGATTTTTTTATCTTTTAAATATTTTTAATGTTCAATATTTTGTATTTCTTTCATTTAAATAAAATATATCATTTAATAAAGATTATATTGTAACAAACATGGTTTTTAAAACACCGACGATAATCCAATTGTGGTCGTCTGGAGACAATGCACCTCATGAAGGAACCACTGATTCTACGGAAGATGGATTGTTTCACAGAAAGGATCAAGAGCAGCTACAGTCGCTCACCTAACAACAGAAAATATTTAATCTTTTTATTTTCTTAGAGGTATTGTTTATTATCTTTAAATGTGATGCTAATTGTAATAATAATGAATATTGGTTTTAAATGTTTTAAGTTTTAACATTCTTATTGACGTAGTTGTTTTACTAACTGGTCCGAGAGTTGTATCGAGGAGCTTTGGAAATGATTACGATGGTCTTGTAGCTTACAATGTATTGTAAATGAAGAAATATTGTAATGTGATTTGTTATATCTACTTAAGATGTTTTAAAGAACCTTTCAACCACTATAAATGTAAATTTATAAGTAAGTTAGTGAATAATGTCGCAAAAAGATTTGTTATTTAGGATTTTTTTAGAGAGCTTTTCAGCATTTACGAATGTAAATTAATATACCTATGTTAGTAAGTGAATATTGTGTCTATGACCTTTGAATTTGGAGAGAGAATCCAAGAAAGCAGTCGTGGACACTTTTACAAAATCTGTTTTAAGAATGGCGATTTAAATAATTAGGGAAGTGAAAAGTCACGCAAAGCCCGGTTATATTCTTGAGTCCAAGACTAGAAACACCATCACTGAAGAAGGACATGTTTTGGAAAGTCCTGAGCGTATTTCCTTTAGTGAACCTGCCAAGTTATTAAGAACAAAATCAACAGTTTCGGTAAACATTTTTAGTTTGCTTATTTTCAACAAGAACCTGCGCAAACATCTCCTGCGAATGTTAGTTGTTGGATTCAATACAACCTCTCCCTGCTCTCGGCCATGTCAGGGACGAGTCATGAATATTCAAACAAATAGACTACCGGAGTGGAGTTTACCACGCGTTTGGCGAGCTGTTATTTGTTTTCCCTCTCACTTCTCTCTCTGTCCTTGTTACACAGGAAAGCCAGGCTATGGGCCGTTCAACTATTAAATAATAGTAATTGCACTAAAACCTCTTATGTAGATTTATCATCTCTTTCTAGCTCATTGATTACCACCCTTAGTACACCCGACCGAGATTCGAACCTCGATCTCACCGTCATCGGCAGTCTAGTATACTGCAAAAAGACCAACGAAGCGAGTTTTAATCTAGTTATTAATTTGTCAGGTTTTTGTTGATTTTTAAAATAAGTCAGTGTCTTTTCAGTTGCAAACAAGTTAGTGTTAATATTTTGTTTAGTTTACAAGAGTATTTCAAATGTGTTTACTGTGTTGAACTTGTTATGTATTCAGTGTTGCTAATTTAGCGACTTTGTTGGTAGACCTAGTGACTTGTACGGGTCTGAAACGACTAATTTTCATTTTTAACGTCTACCGACTAATCTGGCAACTTTTCTTTAATTTTCTGTCAAGTACATGTTCATTATTTTAAATTTCAATGCTATAGAATTTTGATTTTTGAACTACCGTGCTGCAATTCATTGCTTCGGTATACAAAAGAGCTCCAAGCTATCTATCCATCTATCATTCACAAATCACAATGACATCATTCCGTATCTGGGGACCACCTCACTCCGCTGATGTATATTACTTTCAGCTCACAATAATGTATGCATTTTTGGTTTGGCGACAAATCTGACGAATTTTAATTTTTCGTTTAGCGACAATCTAGCTGCTTTCTGGTACTAATCTAGCTACAACCCTTATTTGGTCGTTGGCAACACTGCGTGTACTCCATTTACCTGAATGATAATAACCTTAACTCGAGGGTTTACACTATACTGTAGCTTGTTGAGCCAAAGTAGCCAGGATCTGTTTTACCTTGAACATCAGTTACATTATGTAAGCCAAAGCCACACGATAATAATAGTACTGTACATAGCTTTAAATTTGGTTATATTTTTCAATATAACGGCCAGATAAAAAGGATTCCCGTTTGATCGCTCCTTTGTATTGGTCAAAACAAGACTGCTATATTTGAGGCCAAGCAGAGTGTAGTAAAAAAACTCACGTCTCCCCGGTAGTGTTACAATATTCAGGAAATATCCCCGATATCGACAAGAATCTAACATGTCGGTCTTGTCAAAATACAAATCTTTTCAATGGGTGTTTCTCCCATGACAGATTCGAGTCCCACCCCGGGAGTGGTTTCGGGTGAATCGACCCTTGACGTGCTGACGACAGAGGACGCGTGAGTGAGTGATGTTGGAGCGTCGTCTGGGCGTCTTTCCACCAACTCGTAGCGACGCGGGGCAATCCATCATATAGCGGCGCGCCAACATGATACTTTGGTGACCTTGGCTCGTTATTGATGGTTGCTCGTTCGAGCCTCTGGGCAAACAAAAAGGAAAGATACGTTAAGAGCAGCTTAGCGTTGTGGAGCCGTATTGTGGGTGCTTGGCGGGTTGGATCGATTTAGGAATATACTTGGTATTACCGATTGCTACCCAAGCAAATAAAACGAATTCTTTCAAAAATATTAGTAGAATCATTTTTAGGATTTGGATTTAGGTAAAATCAATCAACTAAACGGAAAATTTCTTCAAAATTCAACCAACAATATGTTCAACGTATTTGTATTCACGTGTTACCAGTGCATCTTGGTGAATAAACAAGAAGCTCATAGTACTGGTCTGACGGTCTATATTGCAAACCTTGTGTTAGACAGGATTGCCAGTAGAGAGGAGATTGGAGTTTGAATCACAGCTGTGTATACTAATTATGTTTTTTCCTAAATGGCTTATCATTGTCCTTAAACAAAAATTGAGGGTACAGTTACTCTAAAATTTCCCCCTTCTCCCCCAACCCCGAATCTATATTATTTAAGAGTAATTTACATTTGAATATAGTTATAATGAGTAGTAAAACCGTAATAAAATAATAATAAATATGTAAATACGTTTGAAAATCATAGGCCCTTTACATATTGCCGGTTTAACTATGTTACACTGCCGATGATAGGAATAAAAAGGCTCAAATATTGGTAGGGTGTACTGAGGATAGTTTTTTCAAAAATTGTTTTCCACTCTTACATCAAGCAAATTCAGGTACAATTTATATACATTCAATCTGCCACATACCTAAATCATTAGCGTAATTAGTACACCATAATATGTGTAAAGCCAGAATAGGTAGTATGACGCAGTGTTAAAAAAACTATATTTCAAACTATTTTTATTATTACCCCCTGTTTTTTGAGGTAAAGATAATGATTAAAAATTTCATTTAGGTAAAAATAACAACCTAAGATGATATTGAACACAAACCATTGTATTTGCACTTTGTATTTGTTTCTAGGTCAATTATTCACTATTCAATAAATCTCTCATTTAATATTCAAAAGTTGGGGTAACATTTATTTGTGGGCGGGTAATTTTTAGCCTGGATATTTTAAACAAGTTTTACATTCTTGATTAATATAATAGTAAATAAAACCCGAATCAATAGTATATAAATCTATTTAGCAGCTGCTGTAATAAGAAATCAATGAACATAAATACATACATAAATACATACATACATACATACATACATACATTACATACACAAATACACACATACATACACAAATACACACATACATACATTACATACACAAATACACACATGCATTACATACACAAATACACACATACATATATATACATATATATACACATACATACATACATACATACATACATACATACATACATACATATATACATATATACACTTACACACATACATACATACATATATACAAACAAACCTTATTACATGGTTCCCTTACGGGGTGGACAAGAAACTATAATATAGCTCTAAAAACAACTCCGTATTTAATCCATCCTCACTAACTTTCTCTATACTTCCCTACCCTTGCATACTCCATTCGCTTCAATAACACCCATACACCGAGTCATACATCCTCTTTTATTCATAAAAATATAATATTACTCTTTCTCATACTCTCTAAAATATTTAGCAACGTTTTACATGGCCTACCCCTTCCTTTTGATCTACACACTCTACCTTCATATATTGGCTTCTTCACTCAAGCCACACTCATCCTTTCAACTTGCGCAAACAAACGTAAGACGCTTCTTTCACTTTGATCCAATGTATTCCTTCTCAAACCACACTCCTTCAGCACCCATTCCTTATTGATAGTGTCTATACGAGATTTTCCACATACATTTCTTAGTCATTTCATTCTAATAACATTCACCTTGCTCTTGAGTTTCTCCTGACAAACACATGCTTCACATCTATACAATGTTGGTGTCAACAAACTTTTATATGCTATAATCTTTGCCTCTTTCAATACTATTTCATTATTTGCAATAGTCCACATACATACAACTACTTTCCGAAATGTATTCACCTGTCTGTCGATTTCACCAACTATCCTTCCCTTTTTACAGAACATTCTGCCCAAATACACAAGATAATTTACTTATTGTAACAGTTTTCCATTTATTTTAAGTTGACAGTCATTTTCTTATCTGTCCTTATCAAAAACTATCACCTTAGTTTTGGAGATATTTATACGAAAATCCATTCTGCCTGTCGCTATATTCAAAGGATTTAACGCACGCTGCCAATTGAATTCATCCTCAGCAACTAATACGGCATTAACTGCACCCTCACATTCACATTACTTTAGGTAAAGCTATAAGGTCAAACGTTTGAATATTAGATAAACAGTAGTAAAAGTTGCTATCTCTATGGAAGGTTAATGTTTTAACACTTGAAACCAAACCAAATTGCAATTATAATGTATGATTGAGCTTTAAATATGATATAAATAAATCTTCAAGATAAATTGTTTTATACATTCTATTTGAATTATATTCTAGATAACTGCATTCATCATTGGACACATGGACTAAGCGTCAAGGTCAAGTTTGACTTGTCCTATATTCTGATGATTTGGAGGAATATATCTGAATCCCATCTGGATCTACTGTTGTGGCCCCTTTCGTCTTCCAGGGAAATGGCAGGCATACAAAGTAACAAAATAAGGGGAGAATGAATACAGAGTGAGCAAGTAGGACTATTAAGAACGAACATATTATTAGATAATATATCCGCTCATGTCCCCAAGCAACCCATCCTGCATCATTGAAGGTGTATACCACTTAGCTAAATTGAAATAAAGTTGAAGTCGACAAGTCGAAAATAAATAGATAAACATTAGTTTTATTTATAAATAAAGAATAAGTAATATCAAAGAGGTATGTATGAAAAATGTATATCAAAATGACATATATGATATTTATTGAAATCAACTAGAATATTTACTTTGCAATATTCTCTTTAGTCTATAAATAAATATCATTTAGTCTAAAGTAGAATTGAATAACGTCCAAAATTTACATCTATATTGCCATTAGTCAAGAGGACTTGGAATAGCCAATAGCATTTCATTCCCTTAATTTCCCGAGCAGTACTAAAAAGAAAATAGTTTATTTTATATATAACATTTTCTTAGTCAATAACTTCCCATAATTACCTCTCTATTCCACTAGTTGAGAGGACTTTGAATAGATAGTAAAATTTATCTTAATTTCCTAAAAGGAATACAGTATGTAGTACAAGATTTAATATAGCATAAACTGGAGTCAACTGGACTTTTTCACGTCAAATATTTAAGTTTAATTTTGTAATCATAATGCATTAGTATCACGGTAAAAAAATTAAGGCCCAAAAGAAATTTTGAAATACAAATAGCTGAAAATTAATTTATTTCTTACATTTTAAATACGTAGACGTGTCCAAGATCAATATCCTGCCAAGAGTGAGGTGTCCTCCGATTTCCTGGAGGTATTTATTTGATATCTTTACTCACTAGAGTGGGGAATGTGGGGGTTACATACAAGACAGAAACAAAGAAAAAACGGGGCTGTAGTTGGTTAAATGGGAATATATAACGATAAGGCCATAGAAAGCCCTAGAACAGGCATATAGACTACGTGGCCGGGAATGCCTTCCTCTTCTTTTCCTGCGGCCTTAGTGAACACTCAATGTTGGCCAGGTCAGTTTACTCGCGCATTGAGTCTCGATCACAAGTTCGCGTAGTCGGTTGTGTGGCGTGGGAGATATTATTATTATTAGCACCGCGTCATACTACCCGTTCGGGTTATACGCACTTACGCTAATGTGTAATGGTAGGGTGATAGTGAGATGAAATGAAGGACCTACAGTTTAACGTGGAATCCGAACCACGGTGGAGGCCTGGCATTCCCCACATTCACAAGATATTTTGTCAGAGGTGAAGGAAGGGTTTGGAAATCAGATAAATCTGTGCCGGGACCGAGGATTGAACCCCGGCCGCCAGCATAGAAGTCTGACACCTTACCCCTAGACCACCAGGTCACCGACGCGTGGGAGATAGTCAGCGTGGAATGAATACAGTGAATTTGAGCACGGTGAGTTCAGAATAATATCACAGCATTTTAATTATTTGGTAGAATATTGTTTGAAGTAATTTAGTGTATTTTAGGAACTAAACGTTGTAGCTATGCAAATACGCTACATTGTGATTAGTTTTCTTAAAATTTTCATTGCTTTACCTTATCTAGAATGCTGGTACATTTCCTCTTTTATAAAGTGCAATTAGATGTTGCTAGTCTGATGGTTATTACATACATAAATACATTCTGACATAATTGTATAACTAAAGATTGGATTTTTATTTCTATTAAAGTTTTGAGTATGTGGCTAGAATTAAAATGAATAGCCTGATTTTAGTTGGAAGAAGATTAGCGAAAATACAAACATATTTCTTTGCGACCAACATTGATAACACTTTAGTATATTATTTGTATTTTATAGGTATTGATAATATCTACCAAAAGTTACAGCTTCAGATAACATGACGTGATGTATGAATATCTTAAAATTGTTTTACTAACTTAAGTAACTAACTTCTACTGTTCACCATACCAAAATTATATTATATAATAAACTAGAAAATGTTAACCTTATGCGACTGGCGCTGTTGCATTTTTGCAAAAGTTTTTTTTTAGATTAAAAGTAACTAAGTCTGTTTCTCTCCAAGTATTACACAATTAGTTCCTGCCGCGTAGTATGATGACATAAAAAATACAAAATAATATTCTGATTTACTAAAGTTTTAACTGGTGCCACGCTGGATTGTTGTGAATACGCAATGGCACCAGTCATGGTGTCATAGGTCTGGCTCATTGCCACCCTATATTTAAAATAAAATAATACAGCACTAATATATAAGTAAGTAATAAGTAATTTTGTAATACAATAAAATATAGAATAATGCCTTGTTATATTTTGCTATATTATTATTTCTAATAATAAGCTATGTTTTTTTAACAATTTAATATTTTTGTACTTTTCTTTTTTTAAACAAAATTTACAAAAATAAACTACTATAAAAATATGTATTTAATAATATTTCTTCAATAATATTATATATCAAATAATGTGTTTTTATTATTATTTAGAACACTATAGGACGTTGCATTCAACGGCTCGTTATCATATTATTATTTTAGCGTCACTCCCCGAAGGTTAAACAAATATTATATCACGTCCCAATCCGCACAGTTTGCTAAGTACACACTAAAAAATATAAAGATAAATCACTGTGGCCCGTATGGATGAAAAATATTGGTAACAATGTTAGTGAAGCAGATAAATAAAGTCGTCAAATTCAATTAATGTTATTTTGTCACTACCTTGGTCTCTAAATGGTTGAGGTACTTTGAATGAGATAATTGAGTTGACATTCATGGGCGGCAGACCAGTAGTACTTTAATTAAAACCACTTTGTAACAGTTATGAAACAGTCAGATATTTCATTCGCGGGCTTATTGGAAATATATCATAGTTACAATTTTATTCAATGTTGGCTATTTTCACTTTATATCAGGACAGTAAATTAGTAAAATTGTTAACAACTTCTTTAATTATTGATTTTTTAGTCGCATTGAAAATATTATGTTTGCCAAATTTAAGGCTGTATTCTTAAGGTTGCACCTATTAGAAGGTTATCAAACTACACTATTTGTAAACGGTATGTTAGCGATAAAACTTAAAAACTACTAAAACAATCCTCACTAATTATATTAGAATATTATGTTTTTATCCTATCAAAAAATGAGTTTTTTTGAGAAACCTAGACATGTTTCAAGGCATGGACTTTGACGTTGTCCCATTATATTTCACGGCAAACGTTAAAAAAGAGCTAATATTTTCATTTAGGTTTGAACCTAATTTTGAAATAACAAGCCCTTGCTAAATATTTCGGAAGTAATTAACATATGAAACACATCTCACTTATCGGAAAGAGTTTCCCTTAAAATTTAAGGATCAAGTTGCTCGTTAGCGTACTTGACCGGGATTCTAACCCTTACCTTATTCAATGAGAGAAGATGTCTGCATAAGGTGGTTTTCACTCATTTATCTAAATAAGCTCTCGTTAATTTAAAATTAACTAAACTAAGCTACCCTCTATCTGAGGCATCTCAGTAAACATAGTTCTAAGTTCAATTTAAGATCAATTATGTAAATACAATGTTATACCATTAGAGTTAAATAAAGAATGGTTTTTATAGTCTAGTGAATAATTTAAAATTATTTTATATCCTTTTAACAATATCTAAATTATAAAATATTAATAGTTGGTGCGTAATTTGATTTCGTAAAATAAAATGGATGAGGTAGAAACAAAATCCTTTTAGTAATCTTGCCACAGTTCATTCGATGGAAGGTATTCTTGAAATAATTTTTAGGGTTGCGCCTCATAGCGCACTCTTCTGAAAACTCTTTGTGTTCTCTTGTAGAGCAATTGTGTTATTTTCTTATGAAAATTGAAACTAAGTCATCAAAAGCGTTAAACGACTGGTAAACTCAAAATCTTCTGTTTAAGCGCCTTAATACCTGAAAAGGTTTCTCTATGTTGCTAAGTATGATTAAATATCTGGTATGTTAGCTAATTGGGATATTAGTTGAATGTAAATGAACAGCAAATGTAATTTTGAAACAAGGTAGATAGTAACACAACAAAACAAAAAAAAACAATTTTTAGCAAGGAATCTTACTACCCGTTCGGGTCATACGCTTATGTACTAATTTCTCTAATGGTTTGAGAGATGAGGTAGGTTTTATTTAGAAAAAGTCTACATGCATTTGCGTAGAGAGAGAAAGAGTGGAAAACAATTTTGGAAAAACCAACAGTACAATCGACCAAGATTTGAACCTGGATCTCCATCATCGGCAGTCCAGCCTACTTCAAGAGCAACGCCTTAGACCATGCATCCACCGAAGCAGTGTAACAAAAAATTTGAATTAAATGAAACATAAATATTATTACGATTAATTTAAATTCACCGCTTAAGTTATGATACCAACCTATGTTCAATTGGTGGTATATTATCATATTAACAAAATTCTAATTCTAATCCAAAAAACACAAAACAAAAAGCCACTTTCACAAATACAAGCATTAAATATATACAGTACATGGGCATTAAGCATTTCAGTAGGTATTAATGGAATAAATGTATTTTATTACAAATAATTGGTTATCACACTATACTTACTGGAGAGTTTTAGTTTTAAGGCAGTTGCTTTTATGCACATTAGAGCTAAGTTGAAAGGATTATTGATTAGGTTATGTAAGGGAAAAGGCGAGGAGGGTGTTAGTCATTCTTTACAACTTTAAGGTATTGGTTTAAATATCTTTGTTTAGTTTATATGCAGGGGTTGATCACCCCCATCGCCACACCCCTGAGTACACCATTGATCAAACTTTAATGTTTACCGGTCGTTGTGTTTTAGACTCTTCATGAGACATTACCAACAAACTCAATCACCACAGAGGTGTGATGATATCGAACATAAATATGTTAACCATCCCTCTGGTGGCGCTGCTGGTAAGTGTTTGACCAACTTCAGCCTCCAAGAAAGATTCACACTAAACCCAGCTTATCACATTACATCTTCTTTCACCTCCTCTACTAACAGGAGAAACTTGGTGTCTTCAACCACTTCCAGCAAGAAACGCACGCAACAAGTGTTGCCCTTTATTAAACGAGTGATCAGTAAGTTTTGGACGACCTCAATGGTCTTGGGGTAGGGTATTCGCCTCAGGGCACAAAGTTAGTGGGTTCAAACCCAGATAAGGTTGATGGATAGTTCTTGAGCGATCAAATTCTGTAGCACAACTTACTTCGGAGGGAAAGTAAATCCATCGGTCTCATGTTAATTGTAGCATGTAAACTAATCCTGAAAGTCATGTGAAAATATCTTTCCCGACAAAATTGGTGGGAACTTTAACTCTCACTCATAAAAATTCTCGTGTACTCAATCAGTCTGTTCAGAAAGTTTACGTTAAATACCTCAAATATATTAAAAATATAACGTAAGTTTTTGCAGCCAGCAAAAAGAAGAATCCCTCAACAAGTTTCATATTTTAAAGAGTATTGCTAACCAAACCTTGCCTTCAGTTGAAGCGGGCAAGCAAGTAATAATGTGTTAATGTTAAATTAAACAAAAACACCTCCCGGTGCAGAAATAACCAAATTTATCTATATTTACCTGGGTTTCAATATTAATCTTATTCTTTCTGTCTTTCTGGATACTTTTCCTTTCCCGTCTTTCCTCCACGGTTGTCACAGCATTGTCTTCATCTGAAACAAATATAAATACTCTTAAACCAACTCAAAGTGAAAATGTATTTTTACAATAATCTTTATTCAGATAATTAGTAAATTACTTATAAAATCTTTTTATTTGTCATTCTTTATATATCTGTGGGCCCAATATATTTTGTATTAATCAGTTATGACTCATTATTAAGGCATAAAGGATCTCCCACAAATAACTAGTATTTTACATTTATAAAAGTTTGATTGTTTTAGTTTTAATATAACATACCAGAGAAAATGTTTTTCAAACATTTGGATATTTTTGGAAAAAAATTAAACCAGCCTTATGAAAAATGTTGGGCACCTTAGACTCCCCCATTTGGTAAATTATCCTAGTTCAATTCTTGTCTCTACAGCATCAGCTATAAATATTTTAAAGACATTATTTCCTTTAAGTTACTACCAATAGGAGAAGTATAAACAATTTAGGAAATTGAATAAATTATATTAGAAAAGTTAAATCATCCCAAATAAAATATTAGTAGAAATATAGATTAACTATTTTTGTTATAAAATATTCTTAGTTTTTATCATCGCATCTTACATAGGAAATTAAGCAAATTAACACTTATGCGTAGTGAAAATAAAATTTGCATTATATGTATCCATATAATAATTTATATAGCTTGGCCAGCCATATAAGAAAAATCACCTCACTAACCTACACGCAACCAGAATTTGAACCTGGATATCTCCAACCGTGGTTGACCACATTAAACAAAACTAAAACCTTAATTAGTGAGCCCACAGTATCAGGTAAAGTTTAAATAAATAAATGAAAATCTACACAAACTATCCAAATAAAATCAAAGGAGTAAGTCACATAATTATTACACTTACCATTTATCATGCAGGATAATGATATATTATTTTCATACATGGTGTGAGAATTATATTTTTAACTATTTGCATATAATTAGAACTCAGGTGACTCACTTAAACCATGTTTTTGATCAAAAATGCAATATTCGATTAAATAGCTAGCTTAAACTATAACAAATATTTAACTAAAAAAATCTAGTTTATTAAGCTTATGTAATTATACCTTTTGCAATTTTTCATGATTTATACTATGAGGCCCATTATTTTTATTGGATTGGCATCGTTTTCTATTATTTTTTTCTACTTGACGTGGAATAGATTCTATCCAAAAGGCCTGAAAATAATAGTTAATGTAAAAGAGACTAAACTATTTGGATTCAAGATCAATGATTTTAGCAATTATCCTACATAATTAATTATGTAAATAATATCAGCTAGGCCAAATATTGCTTATGATAGCCGAAAAAGTAAAAGCTTGGAAATTAAAAGGAACTTATAATGAAATAAGTGAAAAGCAAAACAATAAATTCTTAAGATTGATGTAAGTCCAATTATATATAATTATTATAATGGTTTTGTTGGTGTCAACAAATGTCAAAGCTCGAGCGATGTGGCAAAGCAATACGACAGGAATAATTTGTTATGAGAAACGTAGCAAGGGGTGGAAATTGATACGTGGAAATTGATAAAGAAATGTGAAACATATTTATAAAACAAAGAGAACTGAATAATAAAAGTAAAAAGAAAGAGAAGAAAAAAAGGTAGTTAAAGCTTGATTTATAGTAAATTGTAAATAATATTAACCAATTAGTTAGTTAAAATACCCACTGAATGCAATGAGGTTAATTTGTCACAAATGATTTTCAGTTATTTTTACACCTTATCTCCACATTAATAGGGGCGCATTTCTACTAGAACACCCTCCTTACCCTTATATATTATGTAATTAGTAAATAAACGTATTTTTAAATCACTATTATTAATATTGAGCGATAGAAGTAGTGAGAGAGTTAATCAGTCTTTAAATATGAGTGTTGCTCTTAAGAAGAAGCGATGGAACAGAAAAGGAGACAGCAATATTAAGACGGCGAGAAAGAACCACAGGCGGTAAGAAGGTCGACATCTAAGTTATCAGGGGTAGCAAGGGGTGGCAAGCTATACATAGACAATTCCCGTGCAAATGACTCTAATGAAGTGCTAATACTTCATTACTTGATGTTGCTCTCACATCAAAGAGAGAACTTCTAGGATATCCTTACACCATTCAATCGTATACTTGAGAATGATTAATATGGTTTTGTGATGCTGTCGAGAATAATTTTAATAAGATAACATACACACTAGAACCTTGCCAATCCGAACTAATTTGTATTGAAGCCTGTTCGGATTAGTGAAAATTCGGATTAAGAGGAAGAATACAGGGATACCATATTTTCACGAATTTCAAATTACAGTTATTATTGTAATTACATTTTCAAACTGATGTATAATACTTAAAATTATGTAGTTTAATTATTTTCAGTTACTGGAAAAGACGATTGTGTTAACGAAAGACATGTAAATATCAAGCAGTTATTATCAGATATCAAGGTTTCTTACATTTATCTTTTATCTTTGAAGTTGTTAACTAATAAAATATATTTCATCTGAAATAATCTTTCCCCCGTTTTCTGAAAAGTGTGTTTGAACTATCCGGAATTTTTAACTACGATTTTAACGTAATTAATGATTTTATATTCACAATAACGTAAGAATCGTAAAGCTGTGGCCACACTGGACTGGTTTACCAGCAGCGTAGTGTGAACTAAAATCAGCTGCTCTCTCCCCCATCCAGCGAGTGTTTTACCAGCGGCTGATAGCCACCAGCCGGTAACGTGACTCACTCGCCACTACTGGTATCATGCCACGCAGCAGTGTGAACCAGTGACCGGTACACCGACACGTTGTTTGGAAATATAATACTGTATTGGTATAGCGCTTACAATGAGTAGGCTTGAATTGGCTGAAATAGAGTGATCTGTGAAGGAGGGGATTACATTTTTTAAAACGTGTTTCAACCCGCTTTGGTGACCTCATGGTCTAACGCGCTACACTCGCAGTAAACTAGACTGCTGATGACGGGGATATTGAGGGTTTAGTTGGACGCGTGGCCCTGCACATGTAATAACGGCAAGCACTTTTTGTGATGTAGGACCGTTAATGATGACCCTCAGGACGTATTCACATTTCTAGATGTACTGGTGTGTGGGTTAATACTAATTGTGGTATGTTCTGCTGCCGTGCTCTAAGATGTCGAGGTGTGTATTGCCGAGCGTATGACTCCTATGCAATCTGCTGTACACGCAAGCTTGAACAGCTTAGATCTCCAGGCGTTATACGCCGAAACTTTGAACACAATTTAATGGTAATGGTAAAGTTTATGCACTAATCAGTTAATTGTGATGTAGACACGCTCTACAGTTGTGTGATATCCAGTCCATTAGATTGTTGTGTATTGTTTGTGTTTAACTTATATTAATCATTTGTGGCTTTTGAGCTCAGTTTAGTAAACTAAATAATCTTCGTAGGCGTTCGTTTTAAGAAGCTATAATGTACCTATTTAAGGAGTTACCAAACAACTAGGAAATAAAACTGGGCTCTGTTTACAGGTTGTGTTTCTCAGTTTAGTTAAGCCCCAGTTAAATGTGTTCATGCGCTAAGCTAAGTAGATGTCTGATAACAAATTATATTAAGGCAGCCGGTGCCTTAACTGAATTTCTAAAATATGGAAAGTGTGTTAACATTCTAAATGTTTTGATGTAAATGTTTTTCTCACTATTTAGAGTTCAATAAAATCTCATTGTTGACATGAAATATTCTTTTACTTGTAGTGTTAACTATTCCCACCTCCTTGTATTTGTGTTACGTGCCTTATGAACGCCGGGAGTGAGTATTTCGAGGTTCACACGGTGCAACAGAACGCACTAATACAAAAGAAGAAGATAAACACAATAAAACTAAAATAATAATTTATCAAATAAATATCTTCTAAGCTTAACAAAATATATTTGGATCCACTGATATAAATATAATTAATATCTATTCATTTAAATGTTATATTTACGTTTATTACTGTTTGGAATCTATAAGACATTTCAAACTTAATCACATTCCTCATTTTATAAATATAGGTTTAAACAATTTTAACAACCAGGTTCCTATAAATATGTTTTGAACAATATATTACACCATCAATATTTATCTGTCAGTGTGAAGACCTAAATTTCCCTCACGAAGAGCACATCATTGTATTTCACCCGAATCTGTGAAACGTTTATATATATATTCAAATCATAAATTAAGATTCTTTACATTCCAAACAGCTGTGATTTATGATACTCCTAAGGTCATTAAGCTGTTCAAAGGTGAACTAAATTGATGATCACTTGTCAAGATTATTTAACTTATGAAATAATATGGCTGACAGTTTGTTTTCGTAGAAGAATACTCTCTAACAGAGATGATTGATTATTTTTCTAACTTCACGTTCAACGAGGATTATTAACGACACAAACAAGATTGCGTAGAACTTTTGGCACAATGTGGGATTATCCCAGGTGAAACTCACTGCTTGCTTAGACCTGGCTGTTTACCGGTTGTTTGGCGCAGTTGTGAAAACCGGGAACATTTTTAAGCAGTCATAGTGCAATAGCCTAGTTCCTTCACTTTTATGGGAGAGGATGGGTTAAGGGTTAACCCCCTACGTTGTGGGGAAGTCCATGGGGACAGGAACTTAGCACAGGAAATCACAAAATTAATTAGCAAAAAAATTCACAAAAGCATGTAAGGTTAGGTTAAATTTGGTTGGGTAAGAACCATATATCTATGGTGGGCGGTAAGAAGAGCATGAGTCAAAAACGGAGGTATGCCCATAATCTATATCAACTTTTTTTCTTTCTCTTTCGAATGGTACCAAGGGCTTAAGTCTAGGTCTGCTCTATGCAAAGTTATATATTCCGATACATAGAACTTAAGTCAGAGTTTACATTTAATTTAAGAAGTACTCGTAAAGGCTTAAGTCATTTTATGCCCTTAACACCTCCATAACTGCAACAAACTAGAATCTCAAAGGCAATATTATGTTATGACTTACACTACTATTACATGTTATGCATTTATTCACTACAGAAATCAAGTTTGATTGTATTGTGAGCTATCTATTAAGCTCAGGTTTGGTCACAGAACACAATACTGTACACATTGTTGTACAGTGGCTCGCTCCAGCCTTAAATTTACAATTAACATTGGATTATTATGCTGAACACTAATGACACTATTTTTTAATACTTTTTATAAATAAAGGTTGATATAGTTGATATTCTCTTATTTGTTATATTTTAATGGTTTGTTATTATAAACAGTTGATTCATCAAAACAAAATGTTCCTTTATTATTTTTAATCGTTTCAAGTAGTGAAATATGGCAGAAAGAAGTGGAAGAATGTTTCGGATGGCTTTAAATACTGTCTAGGACAATAATAAATGCAGTAAGCGCTATGTTTCTAACAAATATTTCTTTAGTTCTAGCACATGATTTGTTGATTTTGTTTTAGCAAATGCTAAGTTTGGCTATTTTAATTTTTTTTATTCAAAAGTTTGTATATAGATAATCCGAAGAGCATTTGTTCACTCGGGGAATATGAGTTTACAAAAACTTTCTTTTGCCTACAGGCTTTTTAAAATTACTATTTAGTTATTTTATATTATGAATTATATAAAATGTTATAAAGTGAAAAATTAGAAATCATGAATAATGCATACAAAGATGAGTTGAGTAATGGCAAAATAAGAGTGAAACAATAACTGATTAAATCATAAATTTCCATATAAATTAATTTTAAATAAATATAATAATTCTGTTTTGTGAAATTATAGTGAAAAGGAAAGAAATATACTGCTAATTCGATTTAAAAAACATAATCGGGTGGAGCTATGTCTAAAGTACTATGAAACACACGCATACTTAACCAAATAAACATATATACACATATACATATATATACATATACATATATATACATATACATATATATACATATACATATAGATACATTTATATATATATATACACATATATATATACACAATAATATGAACACAAAAACATAAGAGGCCTATACGTTATACGAAACACTAAATAAATATCATAGCTATATTTAAAAAACACCTTATATGTGTCAAGTGGAGAATTTTGGATTATTACCGCGACTGCATATTAATTTTGTTTTCAAGGCTTTGTTACTATACATCTATCACTTCAGCAACTGAGACAGCCATTGATCTATAGAGGGAAGGAGGGTTATAGAGTGCTGTATTCCTTTTATTATCTATAAGCTTGTTTGCAAGTTGTTAAGGTGTTTCATTATTAAGGTATAATTTGTAGTGTTTTAAGATTTTGACAACGCTGGTATTTTGGAAATTTCTATTGGTATGGCGTTATACATTAAGATCATGTTATTTAGTATCGAGTTAGTACCATATTTGACTTATGAGATAATTTCTTTGTATTTATTGTGTTATAGCCAGAGCTTGAGAATTCCAGTATGGATGTGGATTTTAGTTTTTTGTTCAATTTATAAACATGGATGCCTGTATGATAGTCAATTTTTCTAGTGGCATTAATTCCAAATGTGTATAACTCTCCAAAGAGTTATATTCAATAAATGTAAAGCTATAAAGGGCTCTGATTATTCTAGTTTGGAGAACTGACAATCTCTTTAGGCTTGAATTTGTTGCATGAGCTCAGATATTGCTTATATATATACTAGATAGCTGTTGCCCGCGGCTTTGCTCGCGTTGAAGTTGTTTATATACAAATACGAAAATATACATATGTATTTACAGATTAATTTAAAATATTACGTTACGTTGATGACCATAACTTGACCTCAGATCAAAAATAATGCAAGTCCGATACAAACTTTCACCCCCTTTTTCATCCCTTATTAAATAAAATTTCCAAAATTCCTGAAACAAGTATTTATTTGTTTTACGTCAATAACCGAAATACAAAATTTTGTTTATGTAACTTTCAAAATGACGGACTTTCATACATATTATCATACATATTATCATCCCCTATTTTGACCCCTTTGGGGTGGAATTTTCTAAAATCCTTTCTTAGTGGGTGCCTACATAACAAAATGAATATACAGTCCGAATTTCATGCTTGTAGCCTTGATAGTTTGCGCTCGGCGATGATGAATCAGTCAGTCAGTCAGGACATGTTATTTTATAAGTATAGATATTAAATGCAAGTGAACCACTGAGTAATATAAAGAAAGTTTAACAGAATTTGTTAATAGATATGAAAACGCGCTTATAACTCCAGCGACTGGGATTAATTCTTTTTATAATATTTTGTTGTGTCTTTCCCAAACCAGATGTTTGTTGATAGTTAAACTCAGATATGTGATGGAATCAACAAACTCAGGCATTTAATTTCCCATAAATAATGCTCTATTATTTTCAAGAGGATGGAAATTTGGTTTGAAAAATAAGATTAGTTTAGTTTTTTCAATGTTTTTCGAGAGTTTGTTTGCATACGTCCAGTCTAACAAAGGAGGGGTGTTAGTTATAACATTTTATAGTAAGAAACTTAAGTTTTCCTCTTCGTAATACAAACATGTATAATCCGCAAAAAGTTGTATGTGAACTTTCAGTGTAACTTTCTGCATATCATTTATGTAAATTAAAAACAAGTTTGGTCCAAGAACTGAGCCTTGTAAAACACCACATATTATTTGCTTAATATCGCTAAAGAATTTATCACCTTCTTTATTTTTGATGATGACACTTTGATATCTGGTATTTAAATAATATTTGAACCATGTTAACACTGCTTAATCTATTTGAAAATACTCAAATTTATTGATAAGAACTTTATTATTCACAGTGTGAAATCTGTAGTCAAATCAATAAACAGACCTAGGCCCATTTCCCCACTATCCATTGAGTTTTGAATCTTAATAATTAGATCTGTAGTCACTGTTTGAGCATTAGAACCCCGCTAAAAACCTTATTGACTTTCAAAGAAGAAATTATTATTCTTTAGGTATTCCAGGTAGTCTAATTTTTATGGCCTTTTCTATAATTCTAGAGAGAATAAATATGAGGCTTATAGGCCTATAGTTATTACAATGTTTCTTACAACCCTTTTTAAACCTTGGCACAACCAAATATTCTTTCATCTTTAACCCATTGTGTACGGGTTGAAAGACAAAGGATAAAAAAAAAATCACCATAGATCTTTATTTGACCTACACTCAAATATGCCAAGCCCAAATATCCAGACCTAGCTACCTTATCTTTCAGTTAAATTGTGTATTCGACTATTGATTTTTAGAGAGTTATGGTTTTGCTTAATATAAATGCAAAGCGAATAGCATGAAATTAACATTGGCCTGAAGGCCGTTTTATTATCAGAAGATAGAATAAGTATCAAAAGGTAAATTATATAATATTTAAAGATTGCGGACAATAACACTTATCAGGAAGCACATGTGTACTTAAGTATAAAAAAAAAAATTAAATGAAAGCATTCAAAGCGCATTTAACTAAATTAGAGAGTACTTATAGTTAGGAAACATTATCGGTTCCAAAGTAAAACAGAGTTGATTATTGCGAACAATATGCAAGTTAAATTGTAATACATACAACCCATTGTAATAGATACAACCCATCATAAACACATTAGGACTAAGCCGTTCAAAAGATAACTCTAAATAAATGCTAATAAGCTTGTCTTTAAAGTCCATACATATCACATTTTCATACTTATAAAACATACTTTTATAATACAACTAGTAGAATTTTTCCTGTAACAATACAGTTGGATCTAATGTTTATTAGAAACATCACTATTCTCATCTAATGACCCGTGAGGTGGGGGAAAATTAGACGCGAAAATATTTATTTCCTTTATAACCTATCTACTAATTTTACATTTAACTCCTAACATACTATATTATTATTATTATTATTATTAGCACCGCGTCTTACTACCCGTTCGTGTTACACGCACTTACGCTAATGTGTAATGGTAGGGTGATTGTGAGATGAAATGAAGGACCTACAGTTTAACGTGGGATCCGAACCACGGTGGAGGCCTGGCATTCCCCACATTCACAAGATGTCTTGTCAGAGGTGAAGGAAGGGTTTGGCAATCAGATAAATCTGTGCCGGGACCGAGGAAACATACTATAAATATCTAATGTATTCCCAAATAGCATTAAACTTTAAAATATGATATCAAATATTATTAGTTACGCTTGGACTCACTACATCTGTAAGTATATTGCAAAAGAAATAACGTGCAAGAGGGCGCACGAAGATAAAATTAAATAATTTGACTTGTGGATACATCATCCAAACTCGTATAGAAAAAAGGTTTAAGACCATAATATGTAAGTATTGAAAACAAATTCTAAATTAAAAAGAAATTTAATTAAGCAAAAATTAAATAAAAATATGTCGAAATATAATCAAATTTAAGCCCTACATAATTTATAATGAGTTTAGTAGTTGCCATGTTTTCAAATAAAAGCGATATAAAAAAGTCTTCCCCAAAATAACATGTTGGTAAGTCCCTAATTCCTAATAGCATCAAAAGAGTAAAGTTACATTTTGGATACTAGCTTATATTTCACTTTTAACAGCGGGGAGAAATGGTAGGGAGAGATCACATGACCAATGAAGTCATCATCAACAAGTCATAAATGGCCCTCTCTTCGACGCTGGCACACAACGTCGTGAGGAAGACCATTAGGGGGCAGGGAGACACACGTGATAGCACTTATCGCTCCTTTCCCCAAGCTTTAGCGCCTGAGTAGCATCTTGAACTCGGGGATAAGCGAACAAGGGTCAAATGCCACTTCGTGACTTCATTCTTGTTCTTGCCAAAGCAGTGTTTTGTGTTGACGTGCGTGTAGTGTCCATGATTAGGCGCTGACTTCCCGGTAAAATGGGGTAAGTGTGTATACACTCTATTAAATTGGTGGAGGTTGATGGCTATGTTAGGTAGTAGCCACGGTACAATCTGTTCTGGTACTAAACCTGTTTCAAATACTAAGCTAATAATTTGTAGCAGTATAATGGATAGGCTTTACTTTACAGTAGTAATGGCTTTCACTGTTATTATTATTATTATTATTATTATTATTATTATTAGCACCGCGTCTTACTACCCATTCGGGCTATACGCACTTACGCTAATTTGTAAGGGTAGGGTGATTGTGAGATAAAATGAAGGACCTACAGTTTAACGTGGAATCCGAACCACGGTGGAGGCCTGGTATTCCCCACATTCACAAGATGTCTTGTCAGAGGTGAAGGAAGGGTTTGGAAATCAGATAAATCTGTGCCGGGACCGAGAATTGAACTGCGGCCACCAGTACAGAAGTCTGACACCTTACCCCTAGACCACCAGGTCACCTTATATATGAATATAGATATATATATAAATGATTGCTTATAGCTCATAAATTATTGATTTTATTAAAATACATCCCAAATTAAAATATTCTTTATTTCTAATAGCACTACAACTTTACTTCCAGTGATAAGCTATTTCATATCACTAATAAATGTGGAGATATGATTAAAATTGTAAATTTCTACTTATCTTAAGTACCCTTAAAGTAAAGTAAATGGGAAAACAAAAATTGCAATTTTGTTTTAAATGTTTAACGATATCTAGATACCAAATTAATAAAAATCGTTATATCAGTTTTTGAGAAAAACCATTTTATGGCTATTTTACCGTTAGTAAACTACCCTTAATTTCTGGGCCAGATATATATAATTCCAAAAACCTTCTGGGAAAACCTTAGGAAAACTATATCTAGCAAGCTTTAACCAGATCTGTTAAATGATTTCGGATAAAATCTGAGTTACAGACAGACAGATATACAACATCCCGAAAACCACTTATATATTTTAACATTAAATTTTATCAAAATCTCAATTTCAACTATTTTTTAACAATCACAGTACTTATCTCTCCAATGGGTTGATAAAAAATAAAAAGAGTATCATTATATTTCACCAAAAAGCATAAATCAAGTAGCATACACCTTTACATAAATATTAAGAAAAGGACATCTGTAACCACTAAAAAGGAGGCAATAAATATAATTTTCTGACTTGAATAATTAAAACTCCTAAAATCTGTGAAATGAAAATATATATATACTAGCACACCCGAACTATTTTCGACATTTTATTAGAGGTTGCACAGCTTATGGTTATCGCATTGCTATTAAATTTCATATTTATAAAATTAGACCAATAAAATAGGTAAATATTGACTATTGAATCTAAAATGATAAAGATAGATCATAGCTTTTCGAAGATTTCCCCTAAGAGGTTATAGGAAAAAGAACACACACATTTTTAGAGATTTACTTATTTAAATACTCTATGGCATTAGAGAATAGTTGCGTTTAAACTTAAGTAGTATCTCTTCACAATTAAAGCTCACAAAATTGTATTGATATATTTGATAATATCTAAGAAACTACTGGTTTTATAAAGATATATTTCAAATAATTTTTTTATTTTTAATACCGGTATTACTAAAATTTTGCCATGATAAGTTATTTTGCATCTCAAATAGTTGCGTAGATACGAAAATCTACGCTTTGTGAAGTACCCTAAAAGTCATTTTCCTAAGAAAATTAAAATAGCCATTTTGTTTATAATCTTAATCAACGCATATATACGAATTATAATCAAAATCGTTAGAGCAGATTTTGAGAAAATCAATTTTTCTGTTTTCGCTATTTACTAAAGTACTATTAATTTTAGGGTTAAACAGACACACAGGCAGACGGCATTGCAAAAAACACTTTTTAGGTTTCGGGGGTCATGAAAGGTTGACAGTCATCAAAATCAGAGGTTAAATTTTTTTGGCGGTCGCAATAATTTACTTTTAGTGTTCGAAAAGTTAAAAAATATATGTATGTGCGTTTAGCTTGAAAACTATTGGTTTTATAAAAATATGCTTCAAATAATATATATATATATATATATATTATAAATAGACCTACATATTTGTAATGAAATATTTTCAGAAATATTATTAAAAACGATAATTTACGCATCAGACTGGAACCCTTAAATTCATTTTGCCGGAAAAATTAGAGTTGCCATTTTGTTTATAATATTGATCAATTATTATAAATGAAATTTAATCAAAATCGTTGGAGCTGATTTTGAGAATATCGATTTTTCTCTTTTCACCCTTCAGTGGACTACCCTCAATTTTAGGGTTAGATATATAATAACAAAAACCCCTCATAAGATAAGATAACGTCTATTTCATTAGTAACATGTAATAGGGGCACTTAAAATATTTATAAATATTAATAATATATTAAACTTGTGTGTGTAAGAATTTATTTATAATTTATAAATAAACAACATGTATTGACATTTAAAATTTATTTTAAACCGTTTCTTGCATGTGCCAAGTTTTCATTTGAAACTAAACTAATATTCCATTTTTAAATATTGTTATCTTGCCCATGGTCGCTTCCTGCATTGGTAAATTTATATAATTTCCTGTTCTTTCTCGGCTGGAAGAAAAAATGAGATAATAGAAAGTTCACCGCACAGCTCTCAATGTTTGTTCTTTCTATTATTCACCTTTAAGGTTAAATAAAAGAAGAGTAAACTTGGTATAAAATGTTGAACGCTAAAAGCAGCGGGAATCTGATTCACCCCTATCATTTTAACACGCTTCACTATTCCAGATCTTAGCAAACACCAAAGCTCGAGGTTTGCAACAAATATTTATAAAATAATAACATCTTTTTTATTCAGCACAATTCAAATAAAATTTATAGGCCCTTTTTGCAAGTTATTATTCATAATATTTTAGATATTAGCTGCATAACCAACAATGTATAAGTGATAAAGGATATTTAGAGGATTCACCCACATTAACAAGCGGAGGGTATGTGAGAATTAATTTTAGAAAATCACTCCAGTGTACTGTGCCAAGAGTCGAACCTCAACCATTCTCTCACCAAACATTCATTCTTCACATCTTAGACCATGGTACCACCAGTTCTTATGACTTATTAAACGATTTTATATTATTCTACTTGATAATCTTCTACATATTTAATTTAATTATAGTGATTCAAATTTCAACATTTTCTCTACATGAAATATATATATTTCATCACAAATATATTTTCAGATCCACCTTTAGTAAGTTTAAAATATGATCTGTGCATTACCTATTATAGTTACTGGCAAATTAAGAATGATAATATATAGCTCTAGAGCCTGCATTGATGGCAGGATGACTAAGGCGTCAGTCACATCTGGTTTAGTTTGATGGCCAAAGTTAGGCGTGAGCTTGAATCATGGCCGGATGTATTGAGTGGTTTTTCCCAAATGTTTTGCAACCCTCCCTCTACGTGAATGTGGGTACATTACCACTAAATTATACTTTCCTCCTCATTAACCTCCTAGTACAGTATGGGGATAGAGGTATAGTCTCAAGCGTTGCACACACAAAAAAATAAGTTCTAACCTTAGTAATATGTATTAATAATACTGTAACTGTTGCTAATGGATAAAAATACAACCATCCAAAGGGCAATTAAGGTGGGGATGTAGGTAACCCTATAACAAGTCAGTCTTTTTGCAGTTTATTTACACCAAAACTTTTTTTTTGGGCCAAAATAAATAAAATATTACTTAAGTAGAAACATAGAGTTTAATTTTCTTCACATAAACAGCTGATGAATATCTGTCATGAGCAAAGTTGCATTGGTTGACAAACATTTTCAATGAAGAAAATAAGTTGTCTTTAAATTCCAGGACAACCTTGACAGATATTCAATAGCTGTTGATATCCCCATTTAAAGAAAATTAAATGCTATGCTTCTAATGAAGCAACATTTGATTTATTTGGCTAAAAAGTTAAAATAAAACCTACAAACACACCGGCCATAGTTCACTTTCCTTATACTCACACCTTAAATGCTAACAAATAACGCACGAAACTCTCATATCACATTTTCCTGTGGAAACAGAGACAAAACCATCCGATCATTTACAGGCCTTAGCTGTGCTTAATACAGTTCTCATGATTTTTCTTCAAGATGTTACCAGACTAGTAATTAAAAATTATATTTTTTTATTAATAAGTATACTTGTTCACAAAAATCAACAGTATTTTCCAATTCGAGTGAATATTTCTCTGATGGTCCCTTTATTTATTCGATTCCCAGCAGGATGAAATTATAGGTTCCCATCTCGAACTGAAGAGTAAATGGTCTGAGGACTTTGTGTTTGGTTTTCTACTAGAGTTAATTAGTTTGTAAATTATGAGCTGACACAATCAAACAGTCCATGTAATATCCATTGAATATTCTTAGTACTAATAACACTTTACAATAACCCTTACAGGAATGTGCTCAGGCTTCCAAAACAATCCTTCAACCACTTATTTTCCATTATTTTAGCATTTTATTTGTACATCGCTCACTTTACCTTTAAAGCAGAAAGAGGCTTTTATATCCGGATTTAAAGGTGAGGCTGTCTTTTATATGAAAGAGTCACTCTAAGGGTAGTGACGTCAAAGAAAATAGCGTCTAACTAAATGCTTTCCTCTCGTAAATATATTTCATTATACAATAATTTTAATTGGAATTGCTAAGAAAAGCAAAGCTATGTTTCTATATACTATAAGGTTTATATTGATGTCTATCATATTCATTAGAACTCAACAAGAGTAACCCTCGTTATTTTTACAACTAAATATCGAGATTGTTATTTAACAATACATTTATTAATGTCCTTTTTTTAAATTTAATTTTTAAACACTCGTATGTAACGTCATTTTTCAAAATATTTACCTTGTTTGATTGTGAATCCTACTATTCATACATACACCCTAAATTCACACTGAATTACACTGAAATAAACCACATTTATACAATTTCTCTGGACACTTGTCTTTAAAAAATTATAATTTAAGAAATCTATTCTATAAGAGAACATTTTAAATTACCACAATGCACAGTCCAGCAAAAACTTTAACTTACAACTAGAAAAGTTACTAAAGCTACTTTTACGTATTTATACGTCAAGTCATGTGAATTACAGCTGACACTTTTGGTAGATATTTGATCAATGCTTATAAGATAATGTTAGTAATAAAGTGAAATGTTATTCTTATTGACAGTAAGAAAATATATTTTAAAGGCTCTTCCTGTGAAAATAGGAATGTAGTTTAATCATAGGTGATGTGATCTCAGTAGATTAGTGTTTCCTCTTAATCAAACTGTCAGTTTTAAAACTCACATCACAAGTAGCTTCAGATTATGTCGGGCAAATAGCGAGGTGGAATATATCGGCCTCGCCGCTGGAAACTCGGGGTGTCTTTACAAGTTGGGAGGAAAAGGTTGGTAAGAGTGAGGTCTTTCTTCACTCTTGTGAGGGAAGTTAGGACGGTAAGGTTGGTTGTTAGGGGGATAAGAGGGTGAAAGGGTCACCAAGTTGAGTAGGGATAGTTTACTTTCCTCCAGAAGTACTTGAAGCTGAATCGAGAGGAAGAACGAGTCTAGCAGTCGCCGTCGTGTGTAATCAGCACCATCGAGCTTAGCTTACACCCCCTTAACCCCAATCCACCCCCTCCCCATAAAGCTTAGCTTACACCCTCTCTATTTACCACTCCCCCTCATCACCCCTTCACACAGTGAAGAGACTCTCAAAAGGTTCCATATGAAAGAGCAGCTCTAAACATATTCTCCAACCAAGTAGATTGGACTCGCACCATGGTCCAAGGGCAACGTCAAGCTAATGGTTTGCCAATCCCGTGGACGTGTTTAGTAATAAAGTAAAAGAGTTGGGTAATTTGACATTGGTTCATTCACAAAATTGATGATTTGTGCCCACCACGATTCCCCATTAAATTTATAACTAAATCAATGTTTAAAAAATAACATTTAATTATAATTTTAGAAGGTAATATTTGGATTGTTAGAAGTTTATATATTGTATTTATTTCGAGATTGTCCTAATTTAAAACATAGCTTTACCTTCTTTATTAAAAAAAACCATATGCCGAGAACGTCAAATAAAGTTGGTGTTAGCTATTGAATCACAGTAAATAATAAAGCGGAGAATTATCCACAGGGGCGAGCGTGTTGCCTAATACGGGGGATATTCTGGCTTGGCTTTCATCAATTCTGATTCAAGTTAACGATTATCGTATGCTAGTTTTTCAAAGTTTTTATATTTTGAGTTCGAGGTTTGGCTATTTCAAGTTGTATTTATAATATACCCCTTGGACTTAGAATAAAAAAAGTTCTACTGTACATATTTTCACACTCTCTCAACACGACTGCAGGTACATTTCCTTTAAATGTCACCTTCCTTTACTCTACACAAATACAGATAGACAGCCAGGATGGGTTGAGAAATGATTCGACAAGTTTGTTTAATATCTGAAACGGTTATCTATCTTTGTAGAGTTAACGTAACTGATTCCAATAAATACTGTTCAATATAATTTAACATAGTTCAGTTGTGGAGCAAGTTAACAAACTGTTAATAGGTGTAAACAGTTTTCAGTATTACTGCTAGCAACAATTAATAGTCAAAATGTAAGAATTTTATAAAATTACTACATCAATCTGTGGGCTTGTGTGTTTGTATTATATATATATATATATATATATATATACCACTACTTTTGATTTTATAATGGTTGGTTAGCGCTAATGTCCACGTTAAAGTGCTTGTAAAGTTAACGTGAGGTCTCTCTTACGGTTACCAAAATAGCATCCACATTAACAACGTTGAACACTCCGCCATATTGTTTTCAAGGTGATTGTTATTATTAAAGTGAGATTACATTAATTTATATTATGAAAGTGGCGATTTATTGTATGATTATGACGACTTTGAGGATGAGTAGCAAATTTTAAGGAACCCTAGACTTTGAAGACTGAAGATATACTTGGAACGAAAGAATTTTCGGAAATTTTATAACAAGGAAGAATTTTCTTTACGTTTTCTTTTTAATAAAAATAAACTATTAGAAATTCTTGTAGCGATTGAACACCAATTAGAATTGTTAAATTTTAATCGTGTGTTTGTATTTATCTATTAATTTAATCAGCAACATTTCCTCTTATTTACTAAAATTTAAACTTCGTTCGCATTTATAATTTTCAGCAGATATTTTAGCAAAAAATTAAATACGATAAAAGATAGCAACTAATCTTACACAGATAAATTGGACTTGCTTTGATTGATTTGTTTTCATAACAGTTCCATAGACGTTCGTAATGACTTTCTTATATTCTCTATGGTAAAATTAAGCCAATCAAATGCTTTGAAACAAATCTAGCGCTCCGAGAAAGTTAACGATACGAACTAATGTAAGCACCTGTTCTTAATTGGACGAGAAAGCCTATATAAAAGTAATATTGTAGAGCATATAAAAATAATAATTTATTGTAAAACACAACGCCCAGTTTAACCAACGGTTAAACTTTACGAACAGTTAAGTAACGAGGACTTTGACGAGACATTATAAGATTGGCCCTAATTGTTTTTTATGAATAAAACTTATTTTTGGATAGTATACTGAAAACCCTATTTTTGAACATTTTATTCAAAGCTATATTATACAATTTAAAAACTTGCGCTATTGTTTAATATCATCTATTTCACATATTCGTACAAATAATTTTATTTGCTTCTATGCTTACAATTAGCTTAGATATTCAATGTGTTTTTTTTTCTCCACCTAGGTAATAGTTTGTTTTGATAATTCTTATATTTAACTTTTTTTTTTAGGTGACCTGGTGGTCTAGGGGTAAGGTGTCAGACTTCTATACTGGCGGCCGGGGTTCAATCCTCGGTCCCGGCAAAGATTTATCTGATTACCAAACCCTTCCTTCACCTCTGACAAGACATCTTGTGAATGTGGGGAATGCTAGGCCTCCACCGTGGTTCGGATTCCACGTTAAACTGTAGGTCCTTCATTTCATCTCACAATCACCCTACCCTTACAAATTAGCGCAAGTACGTATAACCCGAATGGGTAGTAAGACGCGGTGCTAAGAATAATAATAACTTTTTTTGTCTTTAGTTTAGTTTAAAAAACTTTTTTCAAGTTATTTTTTTGGTATTTTAGTACATTTTTATAAGGATTCTTTTATGTTCTTTTTTAAAAAACTTTTCAGGGTATTTTTTACTGTTTTTACTAAGTTCTTTTTATAGATTTTATTTTATTTCTATAGCTTTTCTCTTAAAACATTTTTTTTCTAGTTATGGGTTTATTTTTATGATGCTTCCTTGAAATATATTTGTTAAAGATTTTTACTATATTTTTCTTTAACTTTTGTCAATTTTAATAATGCTCTTTTAATTTGTATAATTATACATTGTTTTCATAAGTCATTTTTCTATAATTTTTGTTTTATTTCATATAAGGAGATCTGTACCACTTATGGTCACTAAACCTGATCCATTGCTTTTTAAAGTAATGTCTCAAACATACCTATAAGATAATTTATTTTCAATTGTTTATTTAGCTATTTGATGTTTATATATGTTACCGCTAGAATAATAAATTAGTTATTATGCATAATGACCGGTTATTTTCCAGCGTAACCGATGTTAATGGTTAATGTAATTAAATAGATACAATTTGTTATTTTAACCGATTTAGTTTCGTTTATTTTTGTATGCACTGGCTAAACGAGTTTAAAACCTGATTGATCGAATTAACAGTAACATGCACACCCCTAAAGGTATCAACCTTTCCTTGTGTGACCACACCATGGCTATGTAAACTTTACCATAGTGGAACAATTTAAGGTAAGCCTGCTACCAGCAAATCGTTATCATAGGAGTACTTTCCACAAAGTGTAAATATAACCATGGAGTACATAATAATAATGGTAGGTTAGTTTTAAAAGTTTATTGTATTTTGATTCGTGTGTATATAAATTAATTGAAATTTGTTTATTTCGCTAAAGCTAGGCTTGAAAAGAAATAAATCACACAGGTACAGGATTGAAAGTTCTGACAGAACATTTAATATGGGCAAAACCCATGGAGTCTGTTCAGGATAGTTCTAAGCTATTGCTGTCATTATTGACCCGTTTCGGGGCCTCTAATTTTGAAACATGCGAGTAGCGATTCACTAGATTATTTCTCTCATCTCGCACACAATCTCGCAAACCCCTAATTTTGAAACTTCTGCGCTGCGAAAACTGACGTCACACGATCGAATAGCGAGTGGATTATACTCGCCACCCTCAGACTGTGCGAGACATGCCTTGTCTGTCGAGTAGACAATAAAATAACAAAATGGATGCCATCCCCCTCTTCGGTTGCAGCTTTCTGAGAGTGATTTTGCTGAAATAAACCTACCACTGTACAAAATAGGTTTACAAAAGAATAAAATATGATTGCTTTGTACACTTTATGCAATCCTTCAATAAAAATATTTGTTTGGGTGAAAACATAATTATATATTGTAATTTTTTCATTAATTTTCAAGCGTCAGTTTGGTTGAGTTTGTAGAGTGACCGTCTCATAATCTAAAGTTCGCGTATTCAAATCCTGTAATCTCGAATCTTTTTTTTTTAATTATCAGAATTAAAACTTTAATTCTAAATTATCGTATTTGTAAGGATATAATTTGTTTTAAATATTTTCATAGAATTATACAAGTTATTTGAGCCTATGTAGACTAACATAATAGTCCTTAAAAATAATAAAAAGGTGGCAAATTAAAAACTATAGGCCTACATTAATTTTGAAATTTTGTATGTAGGTGATTATTTAAAAATTAAATTAATGAGTTTTATGACATCAAATTGTACACATTTTAAAATAAGGCTAAGCAAGCAAATTATTATTTGCATAATAAAAATCTTTAGGGCATATTTATGTTTTACAAATAGTTGTGAGAATAAAATATTACATTACTGAATTCTAATTACTAAAACGTGATTTAAATTCAGAAAAAAAAATTAAAATATTCTAACCGTGGTAGGATTGAACTCGGTAAAACCTGAGTTTGGGTCAAGCACGCTACCAAGTATGCTAAAGTGGATATTGCTTAACCCAACGGTTTAACTTCTAGTGACATAACTTTAGAAATTTTTGAGACAAGCTTAGATGTATACAACTCGAATATGGTTTCCTATTATAATAAAACTAAACAAATCATTATATGATGCTCTCAATACAATAATAGTGTTTACTTTCAGTTACGTATCTTATATAATGGCGTGTTTCATTGCCTCAATCGTTTGGCACGTCATGGTTTTACAGTGTTGTCGGATTGAAAACTCAGTCGCAAGCGAAACAACACTACACCGACTCGCACGACAGTAGAACCCTTTCAATTTTTATGGTGAAAAATACCTTTTTTTATTAATTGAGGAATGTTAAGTACTTAAATTCACTTCAATGAGTGAAAAGAGGGATTTCTCTGATATTATTTTAACCTTTCTTTGTATTTTCATTGGAAATAAACATTTTCCCCGTGAGTTAACTGTAAATGTACCTTTTACTTGTGAGGTTGGCAAGGAATGTTTATTATTATTAGTTATTAATATTACAGTACATTTTATTGTAATAGCTTTCTATATAGTACTCACGAGTAGGATTTTGGTGGAGTTGAAAATCATTAACAACATAGCTACAAAAACATAAATCCTTCTTAACTTGCTATTTTTAAGTTGTATTTGTTGTATCGCCATTACAGTTCATTATATTTATTTTATGTTAGCTACTATTCACTGTTAGATTAGCGTTCATTGTTGCTAATCGCATTGTTGCTCTTGATTATGGTAAGTTCAGGTCGTTCATCGTTGCCTTGACAGGAATCCCAATACTTTGTCTATTAGTCTCGAGAATAAAGATTCTTCATGCTCCCCGACGTAGTTTTAGTTTATCTACGCCCACGCGCCATTTATCCCGGTTCGTTGAGTTTATTTAATCAAATTGTGCTTGCTGAAAATTCTAGTAATTAGTATTAATATGGGTGAAAATAGACGTGAGCAAAGGTAGGTATGTTTGTAGTTTTTATATGTAAAAAAGTTAATTGCAAAGAATATATTATCTCCATCAGATATATTTGGTTTAATTTCCTATAGGCGACCTAGTGGTCTAGGGGTAAGATGTCAGACTTTTGTGCTGAAGGTCCGGGTTTCAATCCTCTGTCCCAGCACAGATTTATCTGATTTCCAAACCCTTCCTTCACCTCTGACAAGACGTGTATTAATCACAACTTGTGAATGTGTGGAATACCAGACCTTCACAGTGGTTCGGATCCCGCGTTAAACTCTAGGTCCTCCATTTCATGTCACAATCACTCTACCATTACTCATTAGCGTAAGTGCGTAAACCCGAACAGGTAGTAAGACGCAGTGCTAATAATATTAATAATAACTTGCTATATATTGTAATATAAACATCTATTTAATATTTGTTAGTAATATATTAGGTTTTAATGAAAAGCTTTTTTAAAAAAAAAATATATCAAGTCAAATACCATGAACCCAACGGCAAATATTAAAAAAAAGTTGAGATTATGAAGTGTATCGAACTAAACTCTATATATATTTCTGGAGTATTTTAATGTATATGTATATATAACCACGTCTTACTACCTTTTCAGGTTATACATATGCACTAATTATGCAAATGTGTTAGAGATGAGGAAGGTTAAATTTAGAGGAATTGTACCTTTATTTACGTGAAGAGAAAGTGAAAAACCATTTTGAATAGAACCACCATCAGTACAACATCCAACCGGGAGTCAAACCCCAATATCCTTATCATCAGCAGTCTAGACTGACATGAAAGTAACGCCTTATACCATACGGACACCGAAGCAAGTTGTAATAGTTTAATTATTTACTTCAAAAAGGTGTTTGTTGCTTTATAAAATAAACTAAACTAGTTTTAGCTCATATCATCTTTCACAGTAGATGTGACCAAGACCATACATTTAAGCTAAATTCAAATTCAGTTATCACTTAAAAAAAAGGGTTGGAAATCACAAAGTGGATTAAAATAAATCCTTGTTGAACTTAGTCTGGAATCAAATCTTGTAATTTCAAATAAGAATCAATCGCACAATAAGTATTAGCCTGAATTGTCATTTGTCATGGAATGATATGTACTGTATATATCGTTCTCTATATCTATTTATGTCAATAACATACTTCTGTCTTCACCCCCTTCCTCTGAATATTCTTTAATACCTCTCTTCCCCTTCAATCTTGCACAGAAAAGGCGGGGCACACTACTCACTTCTTAAACTATAAATTAGGAAACTTGACAACTATTTATTATTTAAGGAAAAGTAGTAGGGCCTATATTTATTAATAAAATGGTGATCACTTTTCATCCACATCATAAACCTCTTTAAAGTTAGATCTTTATCTATTTTTGGTTTACATTATTTCAAACAGATATAATCTAGTGACCGATTGCTTTCAATTAAAATTTTTAAATAATTAATAAATACGATGGTGATAGTGAGTATGAGAGTGATAGTGAGTATGAGGGTGATAGTGAGTATGAGGGTGATAGTGAGTATGAGGGTGATAATGAGTATGAGGGTGATAGTGAGTATGAGGGTATTAGTGATTATGAGAGTGTGGTCCCAGTGGAAATACAACTTAACTTAAGCCTAACTAATCAAACCCTGGTGACCGTTGGGGTAGTTCTCCTTTTGGGGAAAATGCTCATAGCACGAGCCGGGAATTTAACCCTTAACCCTCGAGCTCGTAGTCAGGTGCACTGACAACTACACCATGGGGCCAGTTACCTGTTAGTATGAGAACCACAGTGAGAACTACAATTAAGACCACACAAATACTAACTGTACAATATTGCTACCGTTGATCATATTTAACTCATTTTATCACACTTTTAAAATAGTTCACCCCTTATTGGGTATAGTGAGTGGTTTTTTCCCTTCAAAAGTCAGAAAAGGCAGCTGCCTATGGGGCCTATGGTTTTAGGGACGCTAGAAAGTTCAATAATATCATACAAATGGTAGTAAATAAATATGCTTGTGACAAGAGAAGCCTGCGTGGATTGGTGATGTGAATTTAGGATAGTTGTATTATTTTTATACGCCCAAAATATTATTTGGTTAAAAGTTCGTCTTCTTTCTATGGAAATTCATTCGCTTACATATCTCTAAGGGAAAAAAAAACAGGTTTTTAGTTTCCTCAGACTATCCAATCCTGTTGCTGTCCACCCACACAGCACAAGAGCCACCACCTGCCCACCTTCACTCCAATCTTCCTCTTCTTCTCCCCCCTGGCTCTTACTGTGATTCATCTCTCCTTTTTCTTACACATCTCACAGATAATCTTCTATTACTCGCTTTCACACACATATACCCTACTCTCATACGACCTTTCAAACATGTATCTTCCAAATCCCAACATTGTATTGTTTCCTTGTGACTTTCATCCGTTCTTAGATCTCTTTTTTTTCTTTATCTTTCCGTCTCTTTTTATCACTTTCCTTCTTTTACGTTTTAAGATTGCTTCAACAGTAATATCACTAGAAGAGGACTTTTATAACCCAATATCTCCATTGCACGTCCTCTTTTTGTGTGCGTACGTTGCCATGTTGGTTTATTGGTCCACGGGGATTGGTCTTTGTTGATATTATGCAATTTCATCACCACATTATATCGTTTTGTTCAATATTATTTAACCATCACAAACCATAATATTAATTTCCTGTTTTTAATATCACCTTTTCCGAAATGTATGACTCCAAAATGCTTGGTTCTACTATGTTGCAGCTAATAAGGTAGGATTATAGTGTAATAACTCCAAGTGGTAATGAGCCTTTAGGTAGACGGAGATTATGCTAATTGAAGAGGAAAGTATTGCTACGTATTAACATCAATGTTTAAGAGCCCATCTCACAACTCATTAAAGGTAATATTACATTATATACAAGACTTTACTCGATTAACTGGAATATTACATTGTTTACAAGAATTCACTCAACTAACCAGAATATTACAGTAGCTTACATACAAAACTTCACTTGATTAACAAGAATATTACAGTACTGTAATATGCTAAAAATCTATTAGCACGTACACACAAAAATACTAAATTCATGATCATGTCAATACATACAATAATTAATGAATTCAAATTATATGGGGCAGATTATTAACTCACTGTGAAATGATGTTATTGATACAACCCAACTCACGAGAATTCTACACAAGTTGACGGCCAGCTCGTACCGGGGGACACACTAGTCATACCTTGCCCACTTGCTAGACTCGACTAAAATGATGGCCCGGTCCATGTCGCGGTGGGCGGCTGCCGACTCAAGCTCTACTAGAATCCCTGAGATTGTTTTGGACACTGTGCTCTTCTCCTGACACGTCAGTTCCATTCCATATATAAACCCTCACCTCTCGTTTTATTTTTTAGTTAAGGTTGTACAACTTTATCTATACCACCGCACCTTCTCCACTACCTTAAGGAACGCCACCTCCCAAGCCAGAAGCATCTGGGCTGGAGTGCCGCAAGGTTCCCTCGTGGGCCCGGGTGCACTTCAGTCTGTATGTGAATGACATTTATAAAATCCTCCAAGTTGGCATTGTATGCGGACGATACGGCTCTAGTAGCGGAGTCGTGGCGAGAGCAGCTGGTGGAGATGCGACTCCAGACGCACCTGACACAGTTGGAGGGGTGGCTGATCACCCGGAGGGCAAGTATTAACGTGTAGAAGAGCACAGCAGTGCTCTTCACATGAAATAGAAAGTTATACAGGCAGGCCCCACTCCAGCTTTTCGGAGAACAGATCAAATGGGCGAACAGTGTTAAGTACCTGGGACTTTCGCTGGAGACCAGACTGACCTGGCGACTACACTGTACTGAGAGACTCAACGAGGCGAGGCAAAGGCTGGGTATCCTAGACCCACATTGTTATACAGGCGTAGCGTTCACTCCGAATAATGGTCAAGATAAATGTCACCAAAATGGAGATCATATTAACATGGTCCTAGACATGTAATGTGAATTTGATGCTATTTTAAGGTGCCCATCTACCAGAGAAAATTAACGCGTTGTAGACGTTTAAAAATACAATTTTATTTGAGTTGTAGTTTAGTATTTATTTTTATAACATACTTTACAGCAAAATAAATAAACAAGATAACATCAATCGCTCTTTATATATCTAAAAAAATATTCAAATATTAAATCTTAAAGAACCATGAAAGGTTGAAACTATTTAATTTTACAAAAATATCTTACGAGAAATATCTAAACTGTCGATTCAATGGGCGAGAAACATAGATATAATAGCCTTATTTAATAAAAGAGTATTGTTAATAGGATAAAATTATTACATTTCAAGATAATTTATGATACTATAGATCTTTAGGATTTAATACTTGCCATCCCCTCCTCCCAAAAACATAATAAAGTGAATATGTTTGCCCTCACGTAGGTGGCCCCATAATCATGACTGAAATATAGTTGACGAGGAGTTTAAAAGATAGGTTTGAAAGTTAATTAGTAAAATATTGTTTGAAGGCTACTCTATACGTCTTGTTAGCGTTTTCAATCAGTCAGCTGGATCGTATTCATTTATAAAAGTCTGCATTTAGTCTTACAAGATAGTATGAGGAATTATGATAGTAATTTGTTTACGCTTTCTGATTAATATTGCTATTTTTAATGTAATATACTGCCTGTTTACGCTTTCTGATTAATATTGCTATTTTTAATGTAATATACTGCCGATGACGGTGAGATTGGGGTCTTGAATGTTGAGAGGGTGTACTGAGGCTAGTTTAATAAAAAGAGGGGGTTTTCAATCTCCTTCCACGTAACTGTAGGCACACTCTCTATAAATTTAACCTTCCTCATCCTTTTTAAATTAACGTGATCAGTAGACTACATATGCATACAACCCGAACGGGTAGTAATACGCGGTGCTAAAAATAAAATGTAAGATTTATTTACAATATGATAGTAGGCCTATCCACCCTTATCAATGGCTAATTGTACTAAATGTGAGTTTTTTTTACCATCGCGTCTTACTACCCATTCGGGTTGTATGCATATTTACTAATTACGATAATGCTTATAGGGATTATAAAGTTTATATTTAGAGGAAGTGTATCTACATTTGCGTGGAGAGAGAGAATGTAACCACTTTGGAATAACTACTCACAGTACACCCGACCAATATTCGAACATTGATCTCTCCATCACCGGTAGGCTATTCTACTGCAAGGGTATCACCATAGACCACGTGGCCACCGAGCCGGGTAATGTGAGGTTATTGTAGTCTGTTTTGCCGGGGATGGGTAGAGAAGGGATAGAATCCCACACTGGGTATATTTAGGGTATAATTTCCTGAATTGTTCTCCACTCTACCTCCACGCTAATATGTGTACATTCCCTCTATTTTCCACTATATATCATCCCAACCCTATATAAGTATTTAAATGAATAAGGCTGGGACTATAGTAAGAGGCAGTGATAGATGAAAAGAGTTACATTTGGACACTAGGAAGTGAATACAACGTGTCAGAACTCTTGAATAACCTTAAACTCTTAATATGAATCAGTTAACCTTTTTTTTTCCAAGTTAAAAATGAAAAATACCTTCTCTTAAAGTTAGAATTTGACTTTATTCCCACCTGCATTTGAATTATGTATGCAGAGTTCCGGCGGTAGCTTTATGAACTAGAGCCACAAAGCCACATAAAGCCACTTGGGCAGACAGGCACGAGGGTAATTTGTATGGGTAGAGTTCTGGAGATTGCGTTAGAGTTGGCGAGTCACTTTTCATACCCAGGAAAATTATCTAACATTTACAATAAAATAAATAAAACGTTACGTTCACAAGTGTTTAAAATATGTTGTGTGTATAGCAAAAACTATATGGAGCAGGCGGAATTATTTTAGTTTATGAAAATAAAAATAATTAAATTGTCCGAAAAAAAAAAGTTTTGTTTCGATTGTATCTCACGGGAACAGTAGTTTTGCTTTTTTTTCTATTGTTTAGCGTCGAACTTTAAAGTGAGTATTAAAATAAGTTTAAATAAAATAAAATGAACATATCCTTTGTGCTGAAGGGTGTTGTTGAGGTTTATCTTCATATTAAAAATATAAGATTTTCTAATCAGACTTCTTTCAAATTTGGAATTTGGCTGACAATATTGTAACATAAAATTGTGACTACGCGCAACGTTTTGAATTAAAAGCAAAATTCAAATGGTCAACTAATAATAATTAAGTGTGGATCTAATATTGAACCATCCTTAACTAAATATAGGAAAAGCAGGAGGTCCAAAAAACAACTAAATCTAATAGGGTCAAAAAAAAAAGGACAATAGGAGCGAGTGTTTGGAGTTCTGAGCTTTGAATATTTTAGTCCAAACATTCGAAAACCAGACCTCGCAACTCCCACCAGATGCGGAATTAAATATAGGAACGGTCTATCTCAAGAGTTAATTAAAAAGGAAAATTACCGCAGAATTAAGTTTACCATAAGATAACTAACATATAACATAACTAAATATACCTAGGGTATGGTGGAACACTATTATAAATTAGAGCAGACTTGTCTCAAGCTGGTATTTATTTGACAAACATTCAATATTGTGAGAAAATATATGATAAATATGATAAAAATAATATTCACAAAATATCTGAGACGTTATCAAAAATGTTCGAGTACTATTAACCAAATTACAAAATTTACATAATATAAACCATCAATCATTTAACTTGAGTTCATTGAGTTACTAGAGAAAGCTTATCATCAACTAAGTTATCCTTAAATAGTTAATTACCAAGAGTGTATTTCCCACACCCACCCAGAATATAAACCAACAAGCCATATAATATTTACCCTAAATTATATCCAATTATTTACATTACTTAATGCAATTCCACAATATTTGGTAAAAATAATAAATAGTTCTAAGCTAATATTGGGACGTTGTTTGATAAACAGATCGTTTATTTACGTTAAATAAGTTTAAGGTTCCCATGACCATGTTTTAAGTTTTACCCAACAAAAAGAAAACAATCTGAATAGTAACAACTTTCAAGATCGATAATATATTCAAAAACAAAATATCGATAACCCCCAAAGGTTTATAATCGATCATTACCCAGGAACAAAATAAATATCGACTAGCGATATAAACGCCTTGATCCTGCAACTAATTATATAAAAAAGGTAAGCACGAAATTTGCAACTATTATATTTATGTTTCATATTTTAAAGTTATTTAGAAAATGCCAAAAATGAATTTCGAAAATTAATTTAGATAAAAGAAAAGTTAAAGACACCGAAAAAGAATTTAGATCTTATATTTATTTTGATATAATCGAAGCCGGAGCTTCTCCTTCTCCAAATACGATTTAGCCCAAGAGTGACGACTGATTGCCCAGCCGCCACTATATATACAATACAACCCTAAGGCATTAGATGACGGGAAAAGGGGTGGGGGAGAAAGAGCTGGAACATTCGGGAACAAAATATGCGCATGACAACATAGGTTCTACAAAGTTATTTTCATTTTATCGATCATCCTAGAATAGGGCGAGTAGGTTATCTTCGCAGCACAAGTTCTTTGCTACTCAAGGTCTTTGGCACAATTACATCATAACATTGAAGAACAGTCTTATTTCCGTCGCGGTTCCGAGAAGGTGTGTCTGATATTCACTCGCGTTAGTGTTCCATGTGGTTCCGGTCGTCATACAAATGGGGTAAGGTTAGGATTTTTTATGTTTCCTCATGCAGTCCAACGCTACAATATCTCCAGATGTGTATGGATAGTGAGAATAATTTCAATTATAACATTAACATCTTTGTTTACTCAATCATCAGCCTCCTTTGGCAATGAAGGAATAAAGATTTTTTCAGATTGTAAACAATTGTAATAATCCCATTCCATTTAAGTATAGACTTGTGGTATATAATTAACACCTACCACTCTCAGAAGAGAAATGTCCAAGATAAAAAAAATAACACCCCTCCAGTAATATAAATGTCCAATATAAACAATCAACATTTACACCCTCCTCCAAGATAAGTTTCCGACTAAACAAGCAACACTTGCACCCTCCGCTAAAATAAGTGACCAATATAAATAATCAAACACCCCCCCTGACCAACCAACCCGCTGTCATTAAATTTTAGGACACCCTCGACAGACAACTGATGAGATAACCATGTGAATAAAATTAAACTCTGTGTTTTAAATGGATCAATGTTTTACTTATAGTGGCAAAACATGTTTTTCTATAAAAACTGTAGAAATACTGCCCTTAAAAAAAGTTATCTACATCTTCACCTTAAAACTATTTTATGGAACCCAAGGGTGAGACTCTTTGTGCCTACATCCTCAACATTTTTGCACCACAGCTTACCACCTGTCCGGGCTATTCACATTCTTAACTAAGCTAATAGAGTAATTATGGGAAAGGTTGAATTGGATAATAAGTGTACCCACATTTTTATAGAACCCAATTATGAAAATATACCCTCAGAGATTCAAACTTATAACACTCGATTAGATGCAAGCATGATTGGTTGAGCCAGACATGTAATATACGTGCCCACCGATGTGAGTTGTGATACCTTAATGGGTCCAAATACAAACTAATAGGGAGGTTAGAAAATAAGTACGAATAAATAGCAAGGGAAAAAAAGATAAAATGAGAGAGGAAGAAAGAAAACCAATAATATACAAAAATAAAGAAATAAACGGCGGTTTAAGAAGAAGGGTCAACGAAAGGTTGACGAAGAGAGAAACAATACGGACCAGGTTGAAGAACACAAAGAGATAAAGAATGGTTAGAAAGGGAGGAAGGGAAAGAAAACGTCGCACAGTTTTGTGTGTGAGTGGGATCGATAGAGCTGTCGAGTTGGCGCCCGAAATACCCCACTCTCGCCCGTGTGGTGGGTGGGGGGTGGTCCAGGGCACCACGTCCACGGCTGAGGGGAAAGGGAGGTCAGAGCACAGCCCCCTTCACACACTTATTACCATCGCTAGTTACAACAACACATATTTTAATACTGGGACAATGTTTTGTTTGTTTTCTCTTGAGATTTATTTTTAGCGTGTTAAGATAGTTTGGAAAATATTTCAAACTAGATGGAGTACGATAATCTTGTCAAAGTTTGAAATACTTGGCTTTTAGTTTTTTTTTATTCACGTGATGTACAATTAGCTAACTATGGGAGGTTTACGTGGCGAAAATAGATCTACACCAAGTCTGCATTCAAACCCTCTCACAAGCAATCAAGCCTAAGTCATATTGATGTACAAGCCGATTGACCACCAATATAGGTAATAATAATAATTTAAATTTCCTTTATTATAGGACTGAGCAACAGTAACAAGACCAGCACTGACACGTACATGCATACATACATGCATAGATACAAACATACATACACACATATTTACATACATACACACATACATACACAGATACATACATACACACATACATACACAGATACATACATCCACACATACACACATACATACACACATACATACATACATACATACACACATACTTACATACATACACACATACATACACAAATAGTTACATACATCCACACATACATACACACATACATACACAGATACATACATCCACACATACATACATACATACATACATACATACATACATACATACATACATTCACATATACATACATACATACACACATACATACACACATATTTGCATACATACACACATACACACATACACACATACATACATACACACATACTTACATACATACACACTTACTTACATACACACTTACTTACATACACACATACTTACATATACACACACATACTTACATACACACACACATACTTACATACACACACATACTTATATACATACACACATACTTACATACATACACACTTACTTACATACATACACACATACTTACATACATATATACATACATGCATACATACATACATACATACATACACACATACTTACATACATACATACACACACAAATACTTACATACATCCACACATACATACACAAATACTTACATACACACACATACATATATACATATATACATACACACACATACATATATACATATATACATACACACACATACATATATACATATATACATACACACATACATACACATACATACACACACACATACACACACATACATACATATATACATACACACATACACACATACACACATACATACATATATATACATATACACATGCACACACATACACTCATACATCGAGTGCTACTTGAGGCAATGTCCTGTCTGGATGTCGGCTTAATTAATAGCGGTGGTGAACCGAGTTTCATGAGAGGAGAAAGGAGCTTTATTTGTGGACCTTACGTTCGTCAGCAGCAGTCTTGGAAGAAGGAACAGCTCGTGGAAGGTGACTGATGTCTACAACTATAGTGATCATCGGATTATCTCCTGGGTGGTATCGGTCGACAGGGAAAGTTCCGGACCGGCACCAAAGAATAAAAACTCATTTGGTTGGAAAACCAGCATGTTTGACCCAAACCTGTTCCGCGCAGCACTGGATGATGGACCAATTGGAGAGGGTAGCGCCATGCAAAGGGTAGGAGGAGGTTATGAGGCAGGTCACCGAGGGCTGCGATGCCGCGATGCCTCGAAAGCGCTCTGCAAACCAGCGTCCCCCGATGTATTGGTGGAACCACACGGTTGCTTCGCTCCACCAGGCATGTATTCGCGCAAGGAGACTATCCCAGCGTGGTCGTGGGAAACCGAATTCCGATCAGCTGGAGGCGGAGCACAAGGCGGAATGGCGGCGGCTTGCCAAAACCATCAAGGGCAGTAAGAGACAGTGCTGGGATGAGCTCCTGGTAGAGGTGGAAGGTGATCTCATGGGGGAGGCCATATAAGGTGGTCATGACCCGGCTGAAGAGCCAGCCGATGCCCCCGCCAACGTGCCCAGATTTACTGAGTAAGATTGTCTCAGCGCTTTTTCCGCAGCAGCCCGAATGCGTTCATATTGTCGAGCAGGATAAGGAGGATACGATCCCGCTGGTGACAGCTGAAGAGCTGAAGAGAGCGTGCGAAAGTGGGAAAACGAAGGCCCCACGGCTGATCGGTATCCCCAACGTCGCGCTCAAGGCAGCCATTAACGCAGTGCCAGGAATGTTCCTGACCATGTACAACACATGTCTCCAGGACGGCACCCTCCCTTAAAAGTAGAAGAATCTGAGACTGGTGCTCCTCCCCAAGGGGAAGAAACCGCCGGATGAAGCTTCATCCTACCGTCCACTCTGCATGCTTGATACTGCTGGCAAAGTCCTGCAACGAATAATTCACGGGAGAATCGAGAAAGTAACTGATAAAAAACTATCAGATAAGCAATATGGTTTCCGCAAAGGGCACTCCACGCTCGACGCTATTGACCTGGTGGTGAAACTTGCAAAGAATGCGATCTCCGGTGACAGGTGGAAGAATGGTGAGAAGCAGTACTGTCTAGTAGCAACGCTCGATATCAAGAAAGCTTTCAATGCAGCCAGGTGGGACTGCACCATGAAGGTGCTAGCGGAGATGGATGTTCCAGGATACCTGCAGAAGATGGTAGCTAGCTACTTCACAAACAGGGTCCTTAAGTACGACACGGAGTACGGTCCACAAGAGTATCGGGTAACTGGGGGCGTACCTCAGCGCTCAGTTCTTGGGCCTCTCTTGTGGAACATCATGTATGATGGACTTCTGAAGCTCGTGCTACCAAGATCAGTGACACCCGTGGCCTTCGCTGATGATGTCGCTCTTGTCATTGTAGGAAAAAACCTAGAGGACATCAGCAACCTCTTTGAGATCGCATTCACGAGGATTCACCGTTGGATGGATTCGGTTGGCCTGAAGTCTGGCAGAGCACAAAACCGAGGCAGTATTGATCACCAGCAGGAAGAAGCTTGAGACGATCTCACTGCAAGCAGGTAAGCATGAGATCATGTCCCAGCCGTGCATTCGGTATTTGGGGATGATGCTCGACTCGAGACTCAGCTTTAAGCAGCAGGCGGAGCATGCCAGTTCCAAGGCATCTGTGGTTGGGGCTGTTCTATCACGGCTCATACCCAATGTGGGGAGTTCCAAATAGAGAAGGAGAGCACTCCTTTTATCAGTCGTCACGTCAGTCCTCACGTATGGCATTTCCATATGGGCCGATGTACTGACGCTCCAGGAGTCCCGTCGTAAAGTGGCACCAGTCTACGGGCTGAGCGCTTTACGAATAGCAAGTGCGTTCCGCACGGTATCAGAAGATGCGGTGTGCGTTATCGCCGGAGTGCTGCCGATTGGGGTCTTGGCGGAATAGCGGAAGGCCCTGTATCGTCGCAAAGGTCTTACATCACTGAGCGCAGAGGAGTTGAAGAGGCAAGAGCGGCGAAGCAGTCTCCAACGATGGCAGTGGTTGTGGGATGCCTCCACCAAGGGAAAATGGACTTACCGTTTGATTCCCGAAGTAGATAGGGTGGTACAACCGCAGCCACGAAGCTATCAATTACTACTTGACACAGATGATCTCAGGACACGGGTGCTTCCGGGCATATCTATACAAGTTTAATTATAAAGATTCCCCGGAGTACCCCACCTGTCGCAGAGTAGAGGAGAATGCTGAGAACGTGTTCTTCACGTGTCCTCAGTATGATAGCCAGCGTGGAAACCTGGAGGTCACAGTAGAGGGAAAGATTACGCCGGAAAACTTAGGGGATATGATGCTGTCGTTAGAGGCAGCGTGGGAGGCGACAAGCTCGTTCGCGACGGAAGTCCTCAAGGGTCTACGTCACGAAGAGCAGGAGAGGAGGAAAAAAGAATCAGAAGGAAGGAGCCTAGGATATCCCTAAGCCCCCCGCCAACATCTTGGTGGGAAAGGGGAAGTAGGATAGGCCGAATCACAGAATAAATAGCAGAACAACAGCTAATGCCTCCCCTAGCGAAGTAATACCTAACGGCGGTTCCATGGGGGAGTAACAGAGGCGAGAAGAAGAGGGTCAGGTTTTATTAGTCGGTATGGGTTTGGTCAACATCCAAACCGAGTCCGACACACTGTGCGTTAAAGCATTTTCCCCCTCAAAAAAAACATACACACATACATACATACATATATACATATATACATACATATATACATACATATATACGTATATAAATACATACATCCACACATACATACATACATACATACATACACACATATATACATACATATATACATACACACATACACACATACATACACACATACACACACATACACACATACATACACGCATCATTTGTCAAATGGACTAAGGTGTCACTCTCTTGGTATACTAGCCTGCTGATGATGTGGAGATCGGACAACAAATATCGCTGGTTCTACTGAGGTTGAAATGTTTCTAACATATTTTTCCACTCTCCTTCTAAGCAAATGCAAGCAGATTAGCTCTAAAATACATACTTCCTCATTCTTAACTCATTAGAATAACTATCACATATGCTTATAGGCTGAACAGGTAGTAAAATGCGGTGATAAAAATAAAGCAATATTCTCTATTTATGTCAAACATATTCCTTAGGATTCACCGAGAAGTGAGGAAAACTGGTGAAATAAATATAATGTTGGAAAGACACAGATAAAAACCCTAGAAGTTAGCATGATCTACTCTACATAGCAAAATAAATTGTTTTCCGCCTCATCAAGAAGTAGTTATTCAATTAGTTTTTTTTGGAAATGTGTAGCTTCCATCCTCCATTTGCCAACTCCAACATAGAAATTTCAAACTTTAAATCTCATTTTGTTATCTGTAATGGTCTTTCTACCTGTTTTCCAAACATCTATTTGATATTTCACTTAAAATATATTTTCTATTTAGAGACCTCTCCCTAGCCCATTTTGAAATTTACCATTACTGGACATTTCTAGTTATATGGAGTGATTACTCTACCTGCCTGCCAAATTTCTGTTATACAGCTCATCTAAAGAGTTCTCCTTTTTTCATGGACACATGTAATTTCCTAATGTTTTATATGTCTATATAATTACAGCTATGAATATTTTAGTAAATGCTTCAGTATTTAAAAAAATAGTTATTAGGGTTTAATAAGGCAAATATCTCAAGTGTTACTTAAATTTAATCATCTTGGAATTAATTTCCGATACATAATATTTAGTGAAATTGAGGAAAATTTATAGTATTAAAAGCTGAGAAAATTAATATCAATGTAACATAGTTTTCACTTTCCATATTTGTGCCTATATTCTTTGTTAAATACACGTGGTATTACATTTGACACCATGTTTCATTAGCTGTATATTAGTACGTATTTCCAGTACATTGAGATATATTCAGAGAGCATGGAGTCACATATGTTTATCTTTGAAATAAAAAGGATTTCAAGTTAATCTAAATATGATTGTAAATAAAAGCCATATCACAGATCAAAGACGACTTTCTTTTGAGCACGCAGGTGCAAAGGAACCACTCATAATTTTATATACAATTGTTGGAGAAAGATCGCTGTGGATCAAGTGAACCGCAAAAACAAGATAACACAATTAAAACAAACATCAGTCAGCACAATAGAATTACAAGTGGTGAAGTCATGGATATACGCCCCAAGATTATAATGGGCGTGACTCGACTGTCCATTGTCCGTCAAAGATATACGCTGTGCATGCTCAAAGATGGCTACACCAAACAACCGCAACTCGTCACCAAAGAATACCAACATTCCAACACTTCCCCTAGAACTGGTTGTCAAAAGAACGTCACTATTGCAAATCACCTAGTTTGGCTGATCCCATGCATTGCATGTGTTTAACTTTGGGCAGTCCTTTATCTAAGAAATCTGTGACTTGATCGTCCGTTGTATGGAATATCGGATTCTCTGCCAACTTCAATGAGCTTCTGTTGTCGCAGAAAATAGTCATCTCGCCCAAGTTTCCGAAACCCATCTCGACGAGGAATCACCGCAAATAGACGGCTTCCTTAACTCTCTCTGACAGAGCCATGTATTCAGCCTCTGTCGTCGACAGGGCGACAGTTCACTGTTTTTTGATTCCCAGGATACTGGTCCACCATGTATCATGAATATATACCCGGTGTAAGACCTCCTGTCTTCAGGACAACTTCCCCAGTCAGCATCTACAAATCCTTTGACTGGCCCTGGATCTGAGCCATAGGTCAAACCCACATTGATGGAACCCTTTAGATAGCATAATACAAGGTTGGCGGCCATCCAGTGATCGGTACCATAGCAGTTGTTGGACTGCCCCAGATGGCTTAAAGAAAATTATATGTTGGTCTTGTAGTCGATGCCAAGTATGTAAGAGCCCCGACCAGCTCGTGGTACGGAAGCCTTAGATCGTCTTCCAACTGCTTTTCGTTTCTCCTCAGCCTCAAGCTTGTATCCACGCGGGTGGCAACAGGTTTGTATTCGGACATGCTGAACCGCGAAAGCATATCGCGTACGTAGCCATGCCGATACATCGTCTCCTGCTCTTCTGTCCTCTGTCCCCAGACAATACTTAGTATAGCCTAGATCCTTGACTTTGAAGTGTTCGGCCATTCTCCTTCCAAGTACAGCAATCTCTTTCCGGTCACGGGAGGTGATTAGGATGTCGTCAACATACGTCGCAATTAGTATAATGTCTTCCCCTGAACCGATATGGAACAAACAAGGGTCTGAGACTGGAAGGCGTCGTACCCAGGCTTCCCAAGGTTTCGTCTAGCTTAAGGTACCAGCTCCTTCCTGCTTGTCGTAGACCGTAAATCAATTTATTCAGGAGGCAGACCTTGTCCCCCCTACTCAATTCTTCAAGCATAATCCTTGCCTTCACCCCGATCTGACTCTGGCCCTCCAAATCATTAATATCTTTAAGGATTTCTCGTAAAGTCTTCGGTGGTTCCATATAAACCTCTTCTTCTAGGTGTCCATTCAAGTAAGCAGTTTCCACATCAAATTGCCTAACCTGCATTCCATACTGGGCTGCAATGGATGCCAGGAGACAAATGGTACCTATTCGAGCCACTGGAGTGAATGTCTCCGTGTAATGAACGCCGGGTTGCTGACTAAAACCCTGGGCGACCAAGCGTGCCTTTTTTCTTTCAAACTTCCCATCCGATAGGAACTTCTTCCGTAGAACAATTCAGCTGCCGACAACTTTGTGACCTCTAGGACAATCAACGAGTAACCAAGTCCCGTTCCTCACGATGGATTTCATCTCATTGCCGATGGCTTGGTGCCATTCATCCGCATTGGGACCGCACATTGCTTCCTTTATAGGCATTTCCAAGAGAAACGCCTGCTCCGCTTCCACAGCGCTCTCAGCCAAACTTAAAATGACTTGGTACTGCTTCTTAGTCTTCCCCTCGAACCTAACCTGACCTTCATTGGCCAACCACGGCCACTTGTTGTGTGATCAATTTTCTGACGCACATTTACGTTAGATGCCGTGTCATCGGGGGTGTATGAAATGTTCCCATCTTCACCCGATCGTTCAGGTGATGGTGCATACACTTCAACGGTGTTGGCAAAGCCTAGGAATACCTCGTCTTCGTCGTCATCATAGTGTGTGAATGGCTGATCAACTTTAGCGTGGTACGTTGGAGGCAATTCAATTTCCGCAAATCGTCGAGCTTGTGTAGAGTCTTCGTCCTTCGGGTCTCCTTCCCGGTCTATTTGAGTGTTGGCTATCAAACGAGGCTTGACATCCTCCATGAATTTGACGTCACGGCTTATTACCACTCGACACATATTGGGTGACCACATGTGGTATGCCTTGGACTCGTCCACGTAGCCAAGAAAGGTCCCTTCCTTTCCACGAGAGTCAAACTTTCCTTTTCCGGATTCTCTGTCCAGGTAGAGCACTTCACTTCCAAATACCCTAAAGGAAGACACGTATAGCACTCCATCTGTCCATTTCTAGTACGGTGTTTGACCACCCAAGCTCTTCAATGGTAGGCAATATTGGAGGTAATTTGCAGTTTTAACCGCCTCAGCCCAGAAGGAATTGAGCAAGTTTGCTTCCATAAGATGGAATATAGCAACGTCAAGAAGAGAGCGCTAATTTCTTTCCGCCGTGCCGTATTACTCCGGGTTGTATGGGACAGTCAACCTTCTGGTGATCCCTCGCCTTTTCAAGTACTCGTCAAACTCCTTGTTAGTGTATTCTCCACCATTGTCGGACTGCAAGCACTTTACAGCTTTACCCTTTTGGTTGTCAACAAGGGTTATGTACTCAATAGTAGCTTTGACTACTTCAGCCTTTGACTTTAGGAATCGAATCTCACACCATCTGGTGCTGTCCTCGATAAATTCGACAAATACCTTGATTCTCCCATGGACTTTGTCCTCATGGGTCCACATACATCCGAGTGTATCACACCCAAGACGTCTGTGTGACGGTTAGATTTGTTAGGAAACGAGGTCCTTATAATTTTTCCCCGTATACAAATTTCACAGTTCAACTTACTTGCTGAATCCGCCAGCACAACCCCCTTCACAACACCTTTACATACGGTATCCACAATGTCCTTCGCATTAGTGTGACCCAGTCATCTGTGTAACAATTTGAACGGAACTTTGTTTTCTTTCAAAATTGAAGTGACAGTGCACGCAACCTGTTTGAATTCACACCCGCAGTAAAAATAGTTGACTCTGACAGCACTTAGTACAGTATTCCCTCTCGAGTCTTGTATAATGGTACTGTCTTTTTGAAATCATACGTCAAATCCACGATCCGTTATCTTACTGACCGACAACAGGTTCGTTCTCAAGTCGGGTACAGACATTGGATTGTCTAGAGTTACGTTCCTGTTGTCACCGATTACGTTTGCTACAGACTGTGCTTTGCCTACGCTCACCGTGTCAGCTGTCGCGCTGTTCGTAAGTGTTAGCGCACGGTGCCCGGTGTCATACATTTCGCGAAAGAGTTTTGTCTCATTGCACAAGTGTGTTGTTGCGCCACTGTCCAGACACCACTTCCAGTTTAGATCATTCGACTTGCATGCCGAAACATTTAAGCATACGTTATCCACACATTTCGCACTTTCCTTTTTGTCCTTGCTTCGACATTCATTGGCCTTATGCCCAGGATTTCGTCACTTAAAACATCGTATTGCGTGCACGCCTCTCTGTTTTTCACAGTCATTTTTGTTCACTTTGGGCTTGTCTTTCCGATATCGCCAGCCGCCATTTTTCTTTGCAAACAAGGCACCGGACGACGCGTTCCACACATCGCTCTTACGAGCATCAATTTCTTCTATGATTTTAATGTGAAGCTCGTCCGGGGTCGCCAATTCGTCACGCGATTCAATGGCGCACCAAAATTTCTCAAAACTATCAGGCAGACTGTAGAGTAACAAAATCGTCAACAAGTCTGGGTTGATCGTGATCTCCATGTCGTTAAACTTGTCTACAGAGTCGGGCCTTTGGATTGATATATCTCTTTCAATTTCCACCACATTTCAAGCAATATCTCACAATGTTTCATTTGCTTGAGTTCACTCGAGGACATAGACAATATAATGTCTGAGTGCGCCTTCATATCATTTCGCACCCATTCTCGCACGTTGGCTTCGTTGGCACGATCGTTCGTCATTCAGGTTTTAACGTACCACCATCCACGAACTCCCATAAATCGGTTTTAATTAACACTGCCTGCATTTTCAGTTTCCAGGTGTCATAATTGTCTTTGCCTAGAAGTTCAATCCATGATATATTCGCGGAGTTCATGGCGTCGATCTCAGAACTATCGCGCGTCCGTTTATCTTTTATTTTAAACGTGTTCTTTTACACGACACTCGTGAATCTGGGCCCATACCTGTTAGAGAAAGATTGCCGTGGGTCAAGTAAACTGAACAAACAAGATAACACAATTAAAACAAACATCAGTCAGCACAATAGAATTACAAGTGGGGAAGTCACAGATATACGCCCCAAGATTATAACGGGCGTGACTCGACTATTTGTCTATTGTCTGTTAAAGATATACGCTGCGCATGATCAAAGATGGCTACACCAAACAACCGCAACTCGTCACCAATGAATACCAACATTCCAACAAAAATAGTATTTCATTTTATTTAAACACAACTTAATTAATTAATTACACTTAAAAAAGAATCAATATATATTTTTAGATTTAAATGATTTAAATTGGCTATGGTCTTGCGCGTGTCATTCTCTCTAATATTCCACTTGTGAACTTGACTGCTAGCGCTCCCCTTTTGTTCCTACTGAGTTGTCGGTGCGTGCAATCATCTGGGCATGCGCAGTGAAAGAAAGAGAGGGTGTTGACCTAGCTAGTAGTTCTAAACCATCCCTTTGGCACGTGGCATAGTGCACATCTCGATAGCAAACGTAGAGCTTTGTTTAGGAATCTTGAGTGTAACTAAAGTGTTGCTTCCAAGTTATAATAACTTTTAAAGTGCAATTATGGTTTATTAGTTATCCCAAAATCAATCATTTATAGACATGAATTTATGTATATAGTTGTTCTTGATTTTATGATCATTGTTAATGTTATTTTATTTATATTAACATGAATTTGATGTAAAACGTTTTGCAAAAGAAAAAATTGCATCTATACTCAGAAGAAAAGATGGGAATTTAAAAAACTTGGTGGACCGACACCAAATATTATCTTAGAAAAAGTGACAAAAACTAAAAATTGTAAATTTACTATAAAGGTTGTAATGATCCTGTTTTGTTGCATTGCTTTCTGGAGTAAGTAAAGTCATATATGTGTCAATTTCTTTAGTCCGTGGCTGTACTGTTGTTGTCGCATTTTCAACACGTGTAAGGCAGCTGCGATCAGGAACATTTTGGTTTGCTTGTTTACACCTCTAATAAGAATTAAGGAAAAAAACTCGCACTATAGGTGCGAGAAAGAGAGCAATATGCTTCATTTGAAATTATATTGTTTTTATGTTTATTTTATAGAAGTAGTTCAACTTGTGTCCGTAAGAGCTCAGCAGCTCCCGGGCACAATCTGAGTTTAAATTCTGATAATTAGTGGGTTTTTTTTTACTTTTGTAAAGCAGAGTGTTAACAGTCATGGCGGGAGAAGAATGTTACAACTTTCTGGCATATATTTAACTGTAAGGAGCTGTGTTGTTATTCGATGTGGATTCAGGCGAAAGCCACAACAACCATGTTTGAATATAAGCGCTGGAATGAATTTGTGAAATATTGATTCAAAGTAAACGTAAACATTTCTTGCTTCGTAAAGCTATACTTACAGAGTGTTAACAGTCGTGGTGGGAGAAGAACGTTACAAGGTCAACGCAGAAACTTACAAAAAATACATTAGTGGCAATGTGGTAGATTGTAATGTGAAAAATACATTGTTCTTCTTTCCGTGTTTACGCTTTTGTGAAGGCTTATCTTGGAAAAATTTAATAATCATTGATTTAAATCGAATAAGACGCACGAAACAACGTTGTTAAACATGAAAACTTCTTTAGAATTGGCTGCACAGTTTTCCATTTCTTAATTTCATAACTGCTTTATTTTAAGGTATTTAATTATTGTACCTTAAATATAGTGGAATATATAATATGTAAAAATGTAAAATGTTAGTTTAAATAAAATTATATATGGATAATTATGTATTAAATAGGTTTATAAAAAGTGTCTCTACCATAGTTCAGAATATTTGGATCTGTGCACCACCCTATATTTTAGTCACGAGCCGCCATTGTCACAGATGAAACATGTGAGATTGTGTATCATTTGTTAATGTATAATCTGACGTACATTTCTGAGTCAAATAGATAAATAGGATGTTGTTTTATTTTATTTCACACGAGGGCGTGAACCTTTTCTCAACATTTATCCCATTTCAGCACATAAATGCCACGTCCAAAATCCCCAGAGGGAAACCCTTAAAACTTGTCGGCTTTCCCGGGCGCCGGACGTCGCGACGTGGTGAGATTGAGGTGAGAGGAGGGGGGGGAGTAGCATTGGAAGAGGATTACTAGACAACTCACCGAACCGCAGGGAATAGCGGAAAACAGAGAATAAGGGGTAGAAAGAATGCTTGTTTAAATAGCTTAGGTTCGTAGGTGAATCTTTGTAACAGATTGGGACAATGCGTGACAACGATATATGAGTATTATATTCCTAGGGAACGACTAACAAAGTAGTTTGTTGGCTAAAATTAATAAGATGTGTTGCGATAGCTTACAAGCTATTTTATAAATAGCAAACCTCGCGCCCTCCATTGAATATAAATGGTACGATGCCCCACACAGAATTTTTACTGCTTTTATCTTAATATTTTTATTTACTAAAAACTCGTCAGATTTGTGAAATGAAATAGCAGGTATATACATTGTTGTACGCCAAAGATCATAAATGAAATAATATACACTCTTACTTACTTGCTTACTTACTCCATTGCATTAGGAACCAGGGGCGTTGCTCGAAACATATTTAAGGGAGGAGGGTGAACCAGTGCTTATCCCAACTCTAAGAATTTTGAAATAAATAAAAATTCCCAAGGGCCAAGAAAGAGCACAAGGGAAACATTGAGAACTGGGGAATGTGGGAGATATGGAGTGTTAGGAGAGGAGGGAGGAGGAGGCTCCTAAGAAAAATTTGGGGTGATAAGCAAACCTTGAATCGAAGATTTAATCAACTGTATATTTAAATATATTTGTTGATCCTGGTTTTTTCAAGCTATGAATGTTATTTGTTTTATATTCCCCATCATTGCTTGTAGGAAAACTACGAAGTTTCGGTTTGTAAAAACTCCAGGATTTATCAAGTGATCAACTTAGAAACATTACGTAAATCTCAAAACTATTGGGCCTACAAAGTAGGATAGTCTGTGCATCTACGGTTAACATAACTCTCAATACTGATTGAAGTCATCATTTACAAATGTCTCTTTCCACAAAGGTAAAAGCTTTGTAAACAACTTACTGACGGATCCGGACAACTAGGCGCCGCCCTCCTAGGTGCCACCAACTAGGTGCCAGAACAACTGGGCGCCAAAAGAAACCCCAATTTTTTCCTTTTAAAAAATTTCTCTTTTTATCTATCATAATGCAATGCACTTTTTTCTTTATAATTAAAAAGTGATTAGTAAAAACAAAAGATGCAATTTTTTATTATACGCAACATCATATTTTATTTAAATGTTCTTTGTCTTGTATTAATGCATTGCAATAGCTAGATTAGATTAGGTTAGGTTAGGTTAGGTTAGGCTAACTTTATAAATATGAATTAATTAAGTTTTCTCTACTAAGATTTTTTTAAACAACTCCAAAAATGAATATTTACGTAATTGAAAAATATATGATAATGTGCTGAAAAATGTGATTAATTTAAAAAAAGGTCATTTTTAGATTTTACCCATCGTGTTTTAATTTTAATTGAATAATATGTGACAAAATTGTGCATTTTTTATATTCTAAAAAAAAGATCATTGCATTATACTAGAAAAAAGAAAAGAAAACAGTGTTGATTTTAACGTCCATTTGTCTTGGATCTCAGTTGTCCTAGCGCCCAGTTGTCCTAGCGCCCAGTTGTCCTAGCGCCCAGTTGTCCTAGCGCCCAGTTGTCCTAGCGCCCAGTTGGCTGCACCCGGTTGGCGGCGCCCAGTTGTCCTAGACCGACTTACTGACGTATATTTGTTTTTGTTTTACTATAAAATTTTAAAAAATCCATGTACTTTACCGATTAACTTAGTTGCTATACCTGTGGACCATCTAACCTTATCCTATGGTAGGCGTAAATAAATAAGACACCTAATCTTTTCTTTCAAACAATCTATTATGTAAAAAAAAATACAAGTTTAAAACAAATGCTAACAGGGTAGGAAGTAATGGTTTATTCGACAGTATTTTAACACAAATTAAAATTAATGGGAACTTAATTGGGTAGCAAATTAAAGGTAAAAAGAGATAAGTATATTAACACTAAAAAAATGGTAATCACAAAAGTAAGCAGTGTGTATACATGAAAGACAGATATATATAATAGTAATGGTTTTCTTGAACAATTACTTACTAAAGTTTAAATTATATTTTATTTTATTTAAAGATTATCAACTTTATTAAAAAATAGTTTACTTACTAAGACAATAGTTAAGGCTAATTAATTTGCATATACTGAACTTCAAACTACCCTGGCCAGAAATAAAATCCTTATTTCACCATCACCAACAAACCAGACCAAAAAAGCGTGGCATTAAGCCCACATGCCCACTAATGCTTGTTTTATTTACCATAAATTGTTTATAATAATAATTCTATGTGACCAATAATATATGTTTTATTTATTATAAATTGCTTAAAATAATGACACTGTGCGACTAATAATATGTCGTAAAAGAGTGTCAAAAATCCCGAGGATGGAGGATATTTTTATGTTATGCTAGCAGCATTAAAAGGCTGCCACAATAAACAAAGTCAACAAGACGCTATGAGAATGGAATAGTCAAAATGAACCTAAGCACTAACATGTTAGTTTTTACCAGTTTAATAATTTACATTTCTATTATAATTTCGCATCTTCATATTATAATTAAAATCCTTAAAAATGTAAATATACAACTAAAAGCTAAATATTGTGAGCCAACCCAAAATATTTTGCAAACCCAGGTGGTGTCGCGACCACCAGGTTGGAAACCGCTGCTTTATTATAATAAAATTAGAAGAAAAATTTAAATATTATTATGCTCCTTAAGATGTCGAACTCACTCGTCACATTATCAAAGAATTAGCAATTTGGCCGATATTAACTAAAAACATTTTCAGCAATAAAATAAAGCAATAAAAAACTGAGTTTATCAATTTTTCTACAGTATTTTTAAATCTGTCTACCAATGTCCTCCTGTTTAATAGCATCATGGGAGTTGCAATAAATGTTAATACTGGTAAATAATTAACTATTCAAAAAAGGTTATGTAATAAAGTGTGTGAGGGTGAAGAGGCTTCCCCTGACATTTTATGCAATAAGTGATGGCAAATTCGAAAGCAGCACTCTAAAGTAACATGGTTATACGAAATTTCATGTAAATCGAAACCATAAATAACAATTTTAAAAATGTATCCCAAATTTTTAAATGTTGAAGGGGGAATGGAAAATATTTATTTTTTGTTTAATGTAGCCTATTTAATCAAATAAAGAATTATAATAGTTGTAACAATGTAACATAGCCCTAAGTTACTCGCCTTCCTTCATTGTTGCTTTGAGCCTATTTAAATTAGTTTCATGAAAGCTTTTTTACTTTCTCGCTATCTTACAGGTAGAGAAAGTATTGTGATCATCAAAAGAATCGAGCTCCAGATTTTGATGAATCTTGACGTTTCATGAACCCCCGAATCAAAAAAAGTGGTTTTTGACTTTCCGTCTGTCTCTCTGTTTTTCTGTATGTACCTCCAAATAGAGCCTAAACTATTTTACCGATCAGGCTAAAACTTGGTATCTAGGGTTTTCATAGGGTTGCCCAGAGGGGTTTTTGGAATAGGATATCTACTCTAAAATTAAGGGTAGTTTACTGAAGGGCAAAAGGAGAAAAAATCGATTTTATTCAAAATCGGCTCTGACGATTTTGAATAAATTTAATTTCTAAACATTTATAGATATTTCAAATAAAATGGATTCTATCAATATTTCGGCAAAATTACTTTAAGGGCTCCGGTCTGATGTGTAAACTATCTTTTTTTATAATAGCTCCTAAATTATTTGAGATATATTATTTACCGTTACAAATATGTAGGTCTCTTTATAATACAAATATTTGATAGGAAGCATATTTTTATTAAACCAATATCTTTAAAGCTATAGCTATACGTAAATATATATATATATATATATCTTTCCGAGCACAAAAGGTAAAGTATTGCGACCGTAAAAAAAACCTAACCTGAAATGTTGATGGATATCGACGTCTCATGACCCCCAAACCCTTAAAAGTGGTCTTTCAATGCCGTCTGTCTGTGTGGCTATTTAAACTTAAAATTAATAGTTTAGTAAAGGATGGAAAGAGAAAAAATCGATTTTCTCAAAATCTACTCTAACAATTTTGATTAAAATTCGTATCTAGGTGTTGATTAAGATTATAAATAAACTTAATATTTTCATTTTACCATTAAAATTAATTTTAGGGTACTTTACAGAAGCAGAAACCTCTGTATCTCCGCAACTATTTGAGATACTAAATAACTTATTATTTCAAAATTGTAGTACTATTAAAACTAAAAAACTTTTATATGAGATATATTTTTATAAATCCAACAGTTTCTTAGATATTGGCAAATATATTAATACAATTTAGTGAGCTTTAGTTGTAAAGAAATACTACTTAAATTTTAACGCAATTATTCTCCAATGCCATAGAGTAATTAAATATAAGTAAGTCTCTAAAAGTCTATGCTGTTTTTCCTTAAACCTCCTAGGATAAATGTTTGTACAACAATTATCTACATCCATTATAAACTTAATAGTCAATGTTTAAATTTTTTATTGGTCAAAATTTATAAATGAGGAATTTAATAGCAATGCGATGGCATGAAGATTTGCAACACCTAATAAAATGTCAAAAATTTTAACTGGAAGTTGAAATTTTAATATGAAATGTTGACCCTTGTGGACCAATCATTGAAATTTTTTATCGGTCCAAACATACAAATTAGGACATTAATTCTTTAAAAACAAAATTATAAAATTTAAAACCGAGACTAAAAAAAGTTTTACATAAGTATAGTGCAATTTATGCTTGGGTTTGCTAGTTTATATTATTTCGTTTCACATATATTATAAGTTTTGAGTAAATTAAATATCTCCATTTTCAAACAAAGTAGCGAGAAAGTCTGTGAGGAGTTCCGTACCATTTATTTTAATAGCCAATGAAATAATATCCTCCTACATCAGTTCATTTCAAACTATTATAGATACTTGCTAGAATAATTAGTGTGCATTTCAGAAGTCAAACATTAACACTAACCTCAATCTCCTCATTTAATTTTAGTCCAGATTTCTCAAAAAAACAAACAAAAAAAACAACAATAAAATGTTAGGTAACATTCCCTGCATTTATGCCTTCAAACATTAATAAAGTCCTAATTAATGCATTAGCTGTGCAACAGATGATAATTTGAATAATAAATCTGTGACAGTCTAGCAGCCACGAAAGTCACAACTAAAAAAACTAAACAGTAAATAAAACATTGGCTGACGATGCTGCCACTTCAAGCATTGTTGGACGAGTGAAATTCCCCTACTAGGCAGCTCATGTTCCCTTATAATTCGTTTCCATACAACCTTCGGCATACACTCACCGGCCGTTATCTCTGCCTACTGACAACGGCGCTACTTGATTAACTAAGCTCTCTACAATCTGCTACAGAAGTAATCTCCTTTCAATGTTTGACGCATTTTGAAGTTGGGTTTACTTATTAGGCGTTCTGTCTTATGACAGGTCCACTCCTTTGGTCAGTGAGCTTATACCACCGACGTTCCCTGTCCTTTGGCTCCTCCTTCAGCTTTCAGAATTTTCTCCTTTCCTTCAAGTCATCCAATATTTGACTCCTCCTTCTTCCTAAGCTCCTCTTTCCATCAACCTTGATCTTTCTATGATATCCTGCAGAAGACAGTTCCCCCTAAGATATGTTAGATCCAATTTGCTTTGCACCGAAGAATCACATCCAAAATGGTTCTCTTTTCACCTACTCTTCTTATTACATATTATATATGTTTGTATAAACTATATTAATGTAAATGTTCAAAGACAAGTAAATCTTAGAATATACCGGTAAATACTAATACTACCAATATTGGATGGTAAAAGTCTGATATATCTTGAAAAATGTTTACATTGTGAGCTCAGCGGTAAATCCTATCATTTACCAGTGGACGTGCCTAAGTAAAAGTAGTCATAAGTAGTACTCTAATTAATTAAATGGATTATTTTAGTTTACTATTTTAGATTTACCACCAGGCATTTTTAATTCAAATAGACTAGGCTTGGTTAGATCAGGTTAGGTTATTCTATGTTTACTCTAAGAGCTTGTTAAAGCTGGAACGAGGCATTCCCCTCCTACCCAACACTATTCTTCAGGCTCTAACACGTTCCTGAGTCGCACTCTTTGTGCGCGTATTAGAGTGGCTCAGGACCAATACTAACATAACATAACCTAACCTAACTTAACCCACTCTATTAGAATTAAAAGGCTTTGCAGCAAATAAAAATTATCTAACCAAAATAATACTTTAAATTAATTAAATTTATAGTTAAAATTAATTTTACCAAGACTTGTTTGTAGATGCTAAGATTAACCAGTCTTCAAACTCTACAGTTACACATACATATATGTATACACAGACGCATTTAAGAAATTAAACACAATTGTATACCAACTCAGCGGGAACATTGAAATTTCATTTGTTGGCACAACTGGAGTTATTCCCGTTATCCATTGAGTTTCCCGAGTAGACCATTGGCTGTAATATCACCGTGCACATTGACCATCTGTTGCAACTAAGCCCCATTTCTCCCGGATGGGGGGGGGGGAAGGGGGTTTGGGGGTCAGATTAACCCAGCATGCTCTCGCTAATGTGATGTTCTTACACAAAGAGAAAAATAGAGTCTTTCAAGAAATTATGTTTTCAAGTTAATTTTAAGGGTATTGAACTATTCTTAAATTTATGAAATTCTACCTGTAAGAAATGAATTTATAATATTTTAAGAACTAATATATAATATTATACTGTACGAGTAACTTTAATAAGTGTTCGATTTTTGAATCCGCATGAACCAAATAATGTTTTTGTGATTAAGGAATAAGAAGTTCGATTAATCATTATAGAAATTATGGTTTAGAAACAAGTTAGTTAGTAATCATAAGTATAAAGACCATGGTTTAGATAAAAAGATATTGAATTTAGGTGTAAAGAGCGTATATTATAAACAAAAAGTGTATTGCCAAGCCTTAGCACCATGGTTTATAGGCAATACGGTTGACTGATACTATAGAAACTATGGTTTGTATACCAGTAAGCTGATTACCGATTGCCTATATATAATGGTTTAGTAACAATAAGGTTAATTACTAATTATATTTTCCATAGTTTAACAACAAGAACATTAATCGTTAGTTAAAGAGACCAATCTTTATAAACTAGAATATTGATTGATAGTTAGAGAGACCAAGGTTTAGAAATAAGAATATTAATTGATAGTTACAGAAACCAAGGTTAATAAACAATAAGATTGATAGCTATGTGTAGACTAGACTATATTTAAGAAAGCAGAATGTTGATTGTTAAATATAGAGAGCGTAATTTAGAAATAATAATATTGATTGTTTAGTATGAATACCCTTGTTTACAGGAGTGTTGAAACGGTTGTTTATTTCAGAGAACGGGGTGACGGCAAAATAACGTTAGGGTTAGGTTAAGCAAGGTTTGTTAAAACATGGAGGATGACGGGGAGGGGGAGGGAGGGGAGGTATGTTTGGTGTTTTGGAGATAGTAAATATTTCAACACCATCTTAATTTTAGTAACATTCCAAAAATTTTCAAAAACTAGTCATTAGCAAACTACCCTAAATTTAAGAGCTATACTCAAAATAAAAATATATTCCTTGGGAGATAGCACCTAAACATAAAAATTGAACTACATCCATTAAACCCTTTCGGCTGGGGCCCAAGGGACAAACAGATCTGGGCCTAGAGAATTTTCAGTACAACTTTATTGGGTTCGATTTATGGATAAGGTATCGAAAGAAAAGTATCGATACTATACACACTAAAAGTATCGAAAGAAAAACATCAATAACAGTAAGTATCGGTATCTAAATTTTAATCTTGAATTTTTTTAAATCAAGTAATATTAATTTCATCATTTGAATAATAATGGTATTTTCATGTATATTTGAACACTGAAAACTATAATGGCTTTTAATATTTTAAAATAATTGATGCTTGATCTTTATCCAACTTCTTAGAAAACTTCCATAACTCACTTCTAGGAAATTCAATTTTATAACTACATTCATTATTTATATGCTTTATCAAGATAGACTATTAACTACTGATAAGCAATAGTATTATTATTATTATTATTAACACCGCGTCTTACTACCCGTTCGAGTTACAGGCACTTACGCTAATGTGTAATGGTAAGGTGAGATGAAATGGAGGACCTACAGTTTAACGTGGAATCCGAACCACGGTGGAGGCCTGGAATTCCCCACATTCACAAGTTGTGATTAATACACGTCTTGTCAGAGGTGAAGGAAGGGTTTGGTAATCATATAAATCTGTGCCGGGACCGAGGATTGAACTCTGGATCCCCAACACAGAAGTCTGACACTTTACCCCTAGACCACGAGGTCACCCGATAAGCAATAAAAGAATAGACACCCTGCCCTGCTTCATCTGCTTAAATAAAGCACATAAACTTTTCTGCCTCGTTTGCTTGGGTCACCCTTAAGTGGAGTGAGTTAATTGAGCTCTACTAAAGCTGGCTATTTGTTTGGTTTGTGATAACAAAGTCCGCACGTGGTGGTTAGGGGGGGAGGGGTTCAACCCCACCCTCTACCCCCGACATTTTATGAACAAAATATAGATGGCTTTATTTATGGTTTAAACAATATCAAAATTAAGGTACAAGTACAAATTAGGAGGCTGTGTTGCCATAAAAAGTATTTCAGAAAGATTCTAGAGGTGTTTAATATTTATAATTTTTCCTAGCCTTCGACCGTTAAGGGGTTATGTTGCCATAACAAACACTTCAGATAGCTTCTAGATCTTTTTATAATTTAGAATTTCTGCTATCCTTCGGAAATTGGGGGATGGACCCACCAAAATCCTGCTGAAATTAAGGTCTGGTCTTGGTGATGACCATGTTCATTATTAAGGTAGTAGACTGGTCGCTTCTCGCCTAGTGAAGCTGTATCGATAAATAAAAATGAACGAACAGCTGTTAGTTATGATAAACTAAAAGGTATTGAATGCTAGAATTGTTGCTCGCTGGTCATACATAAAATGAGTGAGAATTGAGAAATTGTGTCATTGGTTCTTCCTACACAGTCCACCCGAGTAAACATTTAATCTCAGAAAAAGTGAATATAACAAAGAAGTATTTTCTTTCGAGACCGATTCGATACCGGAGTGTGAGTACTAATATCAGTAAACGTATCGAGTAAAAAAAAACTAGTGATTGAGAATAAAATATCGATATTGTTAAAGTATCGATACTGTTTCCCATCCCTAGTTCGAGTAAAGCCAACACATAAACGTCAAGACTCATCCTAATTTCGAGGTTGACTGTTTTCACGACTTCACCCACTTCGGAGGCCACATGTTCAAAGGTGCTACTGTCGCAGTAGACTAGACTGCCTATGATGGAGAGATCGAGGTTTGAATCCTATTCAGGTGTACTGAGGGGGTTTCCAAAATAGTTTTCCAATCTCCCTCCAAGAAAATGAGGGTACACTTCCTTGAAATAACATTTTCCTAATCTATAAGGCCACTAGCGTAATTATTACAGATGGCAATAGCTCTATTTTATATTGGCTGGTAAAAAGAGATGGCAATAGCTCTATTTTATATTGGCTGGTAAGAAGAGATGGCGATATGCTTTACAGTCGCTTTCACACATTTCACTATAGACTTACAAGACAACAGGCGGAAATATTTATTAACAAGAAATAATAACAAATATAAATTAAGTGTCAATCACACAATTATATTTTGAAATAATTAGCAACAATGCTTATAGCTTTAAAACGTGTATTAAGGCTATATCAACTTGGACAGGACAGGAAGAAGTTTTGAGTAAGTGTTTTAGAGGCTTTGTAGCAATATTTCTATGATTTTTATAGTTTTAAATTTTTTAATTAATAAAATTAGCTCTACTAAAATAATAACATTTATTGTGGCGGTGAATTGTTTTGCTTATCTTCTGAATTCACGTTGCATTTCTCAAAAGAGAAATAATTTTTTGAACATTGGCTCGCACTATATGTAGGCCTCTTCAGTTTTCTCTCGATGTTTTTAATTAACCTCCACCTTTAAAACGAGTTCTGAGACTTAGAAATAGATTTTAACAACATGATTGTAGGCATGAACAAACTTCCATATTTTTCACAAGCAAAATTGTGTATAAGACCAGAAAAAAAAATGTTCAAACCCACCAGTCTCTAAAACTATAAAAAAATTATATGGACTAATAGCAAAGGCTACACAATTCACAGATCACAGAACTGTTAATGTCTGACATGAGCACCTTGCAGGAACTATGGATGTATCATTTATCAGTCATGTGAAGTTCAATAATTAATATAGTTGATTTGAATTTATTGGTGTACATTACTCGTCAAATAGCTCGTTTTTTTCATAAAATATAAGGCTGGATTTTTTTTTTTTTTCAATTTACTTTTTTATTGCTCTACCTCAATTTTTATTTAACCTCAACAAGATTTTTAATATATTTTGATACTGTGGTATGTTACATAAAATGCCAAATGTTAATTTTTAATATAATATCATTCTGTTCAATCTTGCTAATTGTTACTGGCCATGAGAATCATAAATAAATTGGTTTAAAAATATTCAAATAATATTGCCTCCCTCCCCATCTGTAAGAAATTTGGCTTTGCTCACCCCCCTCCACCCCTAGTTCTGACACCTATGTTTTTTTATTAGCAAGAAGTTTGTTTACTAAGCATAGATCAATTAGTTTATAAACACAAAGTTTTATTTGTAATAATAGAAACTAATGTTTAAAAGAATAAAGGTTGATTATTATGTGTAAACACTCCATTATATAAACCAGGAGGTTTATTGTTAGGTACAGATACCATAGTTTGGAAATAAGATAGTCGATTGCTTAGTACATATACCATAGTTAAAAAACGAGATGTTTGATTGTTAGTAATAGAAACAAAAAACTTTATTTCTAAAAATAAAAACCATGGTTGAGAAACAAGAGGCTTAAGAGAGAAAAGTTTTTTAAATCATTCTAGCCTCACTACGAGCTTTTTCTTTGTATCGCTCTCGACAAACTTTAGTCAAAGGTTTAGCGTGCGTTATGAAATTATTATGTAATGTATCTATTATTTTATAATATAAGTGTTTTCCTAATATAAAATATAATCAATGAAATCTCGATTAAAAGTTTTATGCCGACTATTTCGACCCATCCCCCATAGCGGTGGAAAGCGGTCAAAGGAAATATACCGACATTGCAGTTTCCCGTTTTTTACTTGAGAGAGAGAAATCTCATTAGAATAAATGCTTTCCAATCTAAGACTTGTCTGAGTTTAATTATTTTCTCTCCATTTAAGTTTGAGTACATTTATCTCATGCTATTCTTCTCATTCCAACTATCATAAACGAATTGATCCAGAAACCGTGACATTTGAATCCTAAATAAAAACACTGAACCATTACTTGTATATTCATATCCAGCCAACATTTTTATCTTTCTCTATTTCGGACTATAATACTCTTCGGAACATTTTTGTTCTTTCACGGTGATTCATTACCTGTCTAGGATATAATAACTTTAATTTCATTCCTGAGGTGGTAAACATGATAAAGCAGAATTGGCATGAAATAAACTCGAATATGTTTAAATTGAGAGAGGTAAACCATTTAAAAAAAATCTCCCTTAGCAGACCAGACGGGTATTAAAGCTCTAACCTTTGTGTTTCCATCCAACCAGAGTATTAATCTATTTGAGGTATTCACGTTCACTTTCTGAACCGACTAATTATATCAGCATATAAGAATTTCTACCACCGAAAGTGAGACTACCTATTTTGACGGGAAGTTATTTTCACGTAGCTTCCAGGGTTCTTTTACATGCCAAAATCAACATGAGACAAACGGATTTACTTCCCTTCCGAAGGAATTTTATCACTCAAGAAAAGTGCGTCGAAGGTCATATTTGGGTTGATTATTATATTCTAGAAAAATAACTATATTAAGCAAATTAATAAGTTTTAATTAATAATAATGAACTTGAAAATGAAACAATCGGAAGGTTACTTGTCTGTTTCATCAATGAATGCACTCAGCGACCCTTTTAATTCGAGATATTTTATAAGTTTAATGGCATCAATCAGTGAATATCGGTGCTACACATTTTCTACAAACCTTAAGGCACTCTGCAATCATCGCATGACAATATTGAAAATCTAAGATCCACATAAAAAATACAATCGTACCAACCACAACAGTATAATATAAAATCTTCCAAGGTAGGTCCCCTTTGGCGGTAATATCTGGAGACTGGAATTATATTGGAGAAGATTCTTGAATCAAATGTAGAACGGAGAGAGACGTCCTAACAGATAAAACGTAGGACAACATAGCCCAAGGGAAATTTTTAAGAACGATTCACAACACATCCCTGGGATGGCGAAGGCAAACGAAAATGACAAAATTAATGTATTTCTTTGAATTCTTAATATAAGCACTAAGGTGTATTTTTACATTCTATCGGAACAAATATCGTCGTATTCTCGTATGAGAGAACCTTTAAATTATACAAACACGTTTTTTGTCAACATTGATAACATTCCGTTTTCATTATTTTATAGGCAAATTATATTATTTATTAATAGTGAAATTTACATATCACATGACTTGTTTTAAAGAAATATAGAAATACAGGCCTATATATAACAAAACCTCTTCCCTATTTAAATTAGATTGTATTTATTTTAAGCGCTAGAAAACCAGTTCATTTTTATCGTTAGTATATTAATGGTTTATTTAAACTAATCCAATCAATTATTGTAATATATAGATACACTCCCGGCTAAATTCTCTCCAAAGGTCACCTCTGGGCCCTTGACCTTCCAGTGCCCCTCCCCCCCTTCTCCACCAGCCCCCTTCTTTATCAAACTAACTCACGCACACATTTTTAAACGAGCTATTTTATTCTTTATTTATTGTTTAAAATATCAGTCTCCTATTAAACAAATACAACAAACGTATATTTCACTAATATAACCCACTTCAGTGGCCGCATGGTTAAAGGCACCACTCCTGAAATAGACTAGATTGTTGAAAAAAGGGAGATCGGGGTTTGATCCCAATTGGATGTAATATAGTATATTTGGTCATGTCGCACAGATTGTAATTTGGTGTTGCTATGTTGGAGAACACCACATTGCAGCCTCTAGCAAAATAATCCAAGGATCAATTGTTGGTATGTAGCATCATTTTCAAGGAATGTTAATTGAAAATACAACACAGTAAGAGGAGCGAGTTACTTGTCAATACTCAATAATGATATTTTGAGTTGCCTCCTGGGCAATGGCAGTCTTGGTCTCAATTCTTCTGGGATATGTGTATTGATCGCTAACCTATTTACTTGCTTTCGTAACCTCTACTAATTTCTTGTAATATCAAACGTTTTAATTGGAAACTTAATAGAAACGACACTTCCAATGTAAATATTGTTTTTAATATGATGCATCTTCTCACCTAATTAAATTTGATGCGCATTTGTGTCGAATTAGATCTCAACTCAATAGAGATATGCTTCTAATTATTGTACGAAAATTCCAAAATTCGGGATTTTTTTATAGTATTCGCCTTAGAAACAAAATATTTAATATCATATATTATTTATGTTCAATGTTACAATAACAAAGTATATGGATAGCTGCATCTATGTTACAAATTAAAAACTAGATTTGTAGCTAATACAGTATGTCGAAAGTAGAATATTATCATGGTATTAGTGAGTGCGAAGAAAAAATAAATCTTGATTAAGAATTTTGGTCTACGAATGGCTATAATCTATTCATAGTTTAATCGATTATTAATTGGTTATTACTAGTCGATTATTTTTATACATTCAGAGCTACACCGTTCATCGAGTGAAACAATTTTTCTTTTGCAATATTAAATAATTGACTCAAATATTTGAATTAGAATCTCATAATTTTATTTTTCATCGGTACAATTTTTTGTGGATTTTAGACATATTAATAAATTAAGGATAATCTTTCTCCGTCTAGATGTATATCATATTTAGAATCAAAATCTATTAATGATACGTGAAACAATATAGACTTGATAGCAAGGATATTTTGCTCTTTAATTTTTAAATGTTTATAAAAACGTCTTACTATCCATTCGGGCTATTCGCTTATGTATAAATTACGCTAATAGTTTTAAAGATTAGGAAGGCTATACTTACAGAAGTTGTACCCGCATTTGCGTTAAGGAAGAGTGAAAAACAATTTTTGAAATATCACCCTCAGCACACCTGACTGAGTTTCGAAACACAATCTCCCAGTCATTGAGAGTCTAGCCCACTCTGAGAATAGCACCTTAAACCATTCAGCCACCGAATGGGGTTTTATAATTTGTTGTTGGTAATATAAATAACACTGAGATCTGGTGACTCGCAGTTGGGAGTTGGTTGGAGAAAGCTGGCCAGTAACTTAATCACGCGTCTATTAATATAAAATATAATTGGTATAGAAGAAATTTCCTTTAATTTAATTTTAAATAAATAAAGTTAAGACACAAAAACTTACCTGTGACAGAGAAGGGAATGGGTAACCATTTAAACTTCTGGTGTATTTTGATGATCTGTTGTTTTATTTATAAAAATAAAAATATTGTTTTCTTATCAGTTTTTGTATCTTCTTCTCTAAGGTGGAAATGTTCAAATAAAATATATTATGAAATATTGGTGATAAAATAATTTCATGTTTAGAATATTTAATACTAGCATCTTAATAAAATAGTATTTATAATCATACCTTTACCTAGTTTATGATTAAATAAATGTTCATTCTAATAATTCTGGTGGATCAAATATATTTTGAGTTAAACGTAATATTAATGGTTCAATGTTTTGTTCAAGTCTACCAAAATGCAATTATGTCTTGGCGTTTGTTTAAAATATTTTATTAACGAAAGAATTTTTTAATGTAAGGGTACGGTTGATAAATTTATACATTTAATTTACCTATGTTCCCCAAATTTAAGCAATAATCAACTAATTAGTAAATTAATAGTCTATTGTATAATCAAATTATTTTTATCGTTTGAATTTATTGAGAATTAACTTGAAAACTCCCATTTCTATAGTCTGAGGTGAGGATTAATAAAGATTTGGTTTGTTAAATAAGTAGTATATATATATATATATATATATATATATATATATATATATAGAGAGAGAGAGAGAGAGAGAGAGAGAGAGAGTGTTATAAAATTCCAGATAGATACAACCATTGGCAATTAGACATGGTATTTTTCTTTAGCACCCCATCTTACTGCCCTTTATACGCTTATCTACTAATTATATTAATAGTTTTAGGTATTAAGGAGGTTAAATTTAGAAGAAGAGTACCCACATTTACGTAAAAAAATAGTGTAGAACCATTTTTAAAAAATCACCCTCAGTACACCCGAATGAGGTTCAAAACTCTACTTCTCCGTCATCAGCAGTCTAGTCTACTGCGAGAGTAGCGCATTAGACCATGCGGCTACCGACGTGAGTAGCTATAGTAATTGAAATATAGATGGGTTAATTCCATTCAGTCATAACTAATGTTGATCCACCGTGGAAATATAGCCATTTAACATTCTACTTTAATTGAATATATTTGCATGGCCAGTCATTGGAATGAACGAAGAAAAGTAACGGGATAAACTAGTAAAACTACAATGGTCTTAATAAAGAAGGATCCGAATAAAAAAAGATAAAATTAGCGATAAGTGAACTGCAATCAATTCTGGATTAGAGAAAATAGATTATTGAGATAATTTATTAATTTATTGATGGTTGGAAATTGTTTCAAATCATATGATAGCAGAGAACTTATTCGATAAAAGTCATGGTGACTAAAGAGGGAATAGAAAAGACCCACTCATTAAGATATTATTATTATTATTATTATTATTATTATTATTATTATTATTAGCACCGCGTCTTACTACCCGTTCGGGTTATACGCACTTACGCTAATGTGTAATGGTAGGGTGATTGTGAGATGAAATGAAGGACCTACAGTTTAACGTGGAATCCGAACCACGGTGGAGGCCTGGCATTCCCCACATTGACAAGATGTCTTGTCAGAGGTGAAGGAAGGGTTTGGTAATCAGATAAATCTGTGCCGGGACCGAGGATTGAACCCCGGCCGCCAGCACAGAAGTCTGACACCTTACCCCTAGACCGCCAGGTCACCCTCTCATTAAGATAACTTTCAAGTAAAGGACAACTCATTAATCAATAATTAACTAAAACTAGTTTAGAACTTTAATGTCAAATATTGATATCATCCAAATTGAATGTACAAAAGTTATAAAGAATGGCCAGACGGGTGGAGGACCTATAATATTACAAAAAACACACACGAACCAATGAGTATCTAACGCCTCAAGGACACACAAAAGGTGAGAGCAAGTTCTTAAGGTGGGGGTTTACGGGACGCCAGGAGAGGTGTTTTTTCATATTTTATAGCGACACTTTTTTTTGTCAAATAAAATAGAATAATTCTCCAGTAGAAATATAAGAGTTTAAATTTATTTACATGTTGATAGCAACATTTGTTGAGTATCTATAGAGTGTGTCCTGGAATTTAATGACATCTCATCTAATGTCGTTATGCTCATGACAGATTTTTTTATAAACTGTTGGTATATCCATGTGGATAAAATTAAACCTTCTATGTTTCTACTGGAGCTGGTGTTCATATAAAAAGTGCGAAAACACATTTTCTCGCGCTCCATATATTCCCACCTTAAAGGAGTAGTGCGAGACATAACAGTGATCTTCAGGTCCTTAATAAAATACACAATTTGGTGGAACATTGTTTACGAACCCTCATTTTAAGACAAGCGATACAAGAATTACACAATCTAAAATATAACACCATTATCACACGACAGTGTGTGGACATTAGTTAGGTGGACGCACATGCATGGGACAAACGATGACCTCGTTGATAACAATTGTCATTGTAAGAAACAATATAATATCCCTTCTTGTAAAACCATAAGAATAAAAAAAAACTTAAGTGGACGCATGGTATAAGGCATTACTCTCTCAGTAGACTAGACTTCCAATGATGTAGAGATCAAGTTTTGAATCTTGGTCGGGTGTATTGAGGGTGAATTAATCAAAATGGTTTTCCACTTTCCCTCCACGCTTCTGTGGGTAGCCTTCTTAATCCCTAAAACAATTAGTGCAGTTAATACATAATCTTATAAAGTGAACGGGTAGTTAGACGCAGTGCTGAAAAATCATAAAACCTAAATAAGATTAGTCCAGATAGCTGTATAATTTTCAATAAATTTACTTTGAAATTAAGTATTTACGTGTCATAAATCACGACCAGTTCCATTTAAGAGATTTTTATTGTTTATCAAGGGGAATTCCAGCAGACCTTCTCATACTATACTCCTCCTTAAATTAGGGAATATGTGTCGTGAAATTTTTTAACATGTAGTATTAGCCTTTATTTCTCTATCAAGGTAAATTCAAGTGCTTTACCATAAAATTCACTAATCTCATCTTATTCGTTATTTTAGGGATAATCTGTATTCATAATCGCACGTGTACTATTTAAAAAACACATTAAACTAAAATTATTTCACTGATGATTTTTTTTAAAATATGTTAAGATTTACAGAGTAATGAAATATTTCAACATTTAATTTTATCTATGGTTGGTCTACCAAATTGTATTTACCAAGATAATATTGTGGATTTAACGTATGACAAAGTCATTGGTTTTTCGTTTCGAATACACGATAAAGCCTGCAGAGGATAAGAACAAATAAAAAGCATTTCACGAATAAAAACAAACATTATCATACTGTCAGTGAGGTTATTTTTGAACCACATCGGGGAAAAGTTCTGCATGCAGTCTTCCCTCTGAGATAGTCTACTAAACATTATTCTAACACCCTTATATCCCCGATAACGTGGTATAAGATGTCAAGCTTGCACAAGATTGTATTATTGGATGGATACACTGGTAGTGTAAAAAACTTCCCACATTCTTACTTTTCATATTAAATAATTAATAAGATTGATGTTGAATGAACTATTTATAAACAACATAAGTATTAATCATAATTATCCAGAGGTTATTTGCCCTTTCAAATGTTTGCCTCTTACATCCTAGATTAAGGACTAATTTTTAAATCCATTTTTAAATCTTTATCAAATTTAATACAGCTCATTTAATAGACCCTATAAACATGTTTATTATTTTCTCTTCCGTCCGAATTAACTGGACAGTGATTATCATTAATCTTTAATCATACTATATAATCAGGTGTATTTCAATCTGTGTACATAGGCTACGTAATAAGCTCTAATCACTAAAACAATCTCCATGGTACACAAGCGAGCCATACCTACCGAGTTAAAAAATACTTGTTAATTTAAGGGTCTCAATCCTGATTTAAAATTGTTTATATTATTTCCGGGTGGACAAAAAAAAGATATTTGATAAAATCTTATCCATTGGACATATTTTAATTATAAAAGGTAATTTATTTGTTTCTTCAAAGTTACTATAACTGTCGATATAACTTTGTGGTACCATAGTTCGATTCCATACTTTATTTAATGTTACCAAAACGGCCACAATATAACGATTAGTAAAAAGTTTTGATAAATACTTTGATTGATAAAATTGTTGTTTATTAAGATTTACTTTGATTATCGTTTTCTAATAAATCAAATGTATAATGTTACCTATGTTTTTTTTCTGGCCTTTTTTTCAATAAATAAATTCTAGAAATCCAAACCATAATATTGGTTATGTAATCTGCAAGTATTAATATAATATCAACGTGGGAAGGTTTAAATGAATGAAAAGTAGGAATAAATTTTATTTATGGTTTACGAGTTTAAAAACACTTTAAATGATGTCTATGCTTTTTTAAGGTTTGGAATGTAAATATCTTTAAATAAAAGAGTATTGCAAGTTATTTACTATTTTTAATGTGACCTGGCGGTCTAGGGGTAAGGTGTCAGACTTCGGTTATGGGTGTCCAGGGTTCAATCCTCGGCTCCAGCCCTGATTTATTTTATTTACAAACCCTTCCTTCACCTCTGACAAGACGTGTATTAATCACAACTTGGGAATGCGTGGAATGCCAGGCCTCCACCGTGGTTCAGATCCCACGTTAAACTCCAGGTCCTTCATTTCATCTCACAATCACCCTACCATTAAATATTAGCGTAAGTGCGTATAACCCGAACGGGTAGTAAGACATGGTGCTAATAATATATATTATTATATATAATATATTTACTGTTTTTAAAAACGGCTGTCTGTTGCTAAGTATACATGGAACTTCATAACCGGTTGTGGTGCCTTTATTTATATTCGATAGGATCTAGTATACATACAGTCAGGGTTTTAGTCTCCATTATTATTATTATTATTATTAGCACCGCGTCTTACTACCCGTTCGGGTTATACGCACTTACGCTAATGTGTAATGGTAGGGTGATTGTGTAATGGTAGGGTGATTGTGAGATGAAATGAAGGACCTACAGTTTAACGTGGAATCCGAACCACGTTGGCGACCTGGCATTCCACTAGTCTCCATTAAAGATGCGGCTAGTTTTATTTAAATTTGTATCTTAGGATATATGGAAACAATTAATCGATTGCGGTGCGGTTTTTACTTTTAAACTGGATCAATATCTAAGCAGGTTTTAACATTATTTGTGTATAATAAGGTGTTTCAGTGTGAGTCCCGGTGAAGGGCCAGCCGATGTTAGTATATATTGATGAAACCACATGATTACTGTGGTGTAATATTTATTATTCTGTAGAGTATTTATCCAGGAATTTTTCAGTGTAATAATTGTAATCGGGTGTTTTAGTGTAAGTCCTGGTGAAGTGTCAGCTGGGTATGTGTATATATCTCTGAAACCACTTAACCGATTGGGATGTAGTTTTTATTTTTTTGTATAATATTTATTCAGGCATGTTTTAGCATGATATAATCAGGTTTTGTGTTGTTAGTCTCGGTGAAGGACCAGCCGGATATTTGTGTATATCTCTGAAACAGCAAACCGATTCCGATGTAGTTTTTTACATTCTGTAGGATATTAACCAGGCAAATAGTAGCATAATATATTTAGGTTTTGGGTTTCGAGTCCCTGTTAAAGTTTCGTATAGATGCTGTGTATATGTTATCTAGGATATTTATAACCACATAAGCGATTGCAGTGCAGTTTTTTTTAAAATTATGTAGTATTTATATCCAAGCAGGTTTTAACATTAATTTAATCAAGTGTTTTGCTGTGAATCCCTGGAACTGCTGACAAGCCTATTGATAATGGATTTTGTGGGTCAGCTGAAAGGTGAAATTCCATTCTTCCGCGAAGGGGATAATATAGTTCAGAGTGAACTATAGGATAATATTTATATGTAATATAATATTATCTATTTCACCCACCTCTGCTACTCATCTGGGCTACATGTCTTAAGTAATTTGTAATCTTTATTGACATAAACATTACAAGAAAAGAAGATTAAACGAGCTAATGAATACTATTCTAACAATACCAAGGATAAACAGTGGAATATACTCACCAAAAGCCCCATTCACCGTATTATGTCTCACCAACCGACCTCTCCCCCCGCGAGCACTACATCCACGTCGAAGTGTTGATTTAAAACTGAAACGAGTAAAAGGCGTGCTGGACTGGGCGTGAGCCCGCCCATTGCATCATGGGAAGAGAGTGACGTGGAAGTGACCTAGTGATGAACATGTGATATTCTGGTCGCATCTCCAAAGGTGTAGAATGTTCTTTCATGAATTGCTATCCCTTCCCTCTGGTCTGTGTGTATGTTTTCTACTATGTTCTAGTTCCCCCTCTTTTCCCCCTCCTCTCAGAAAATAATCATTTATATACTGGTGTTATTCGCATAATATTTTACTTCTTGATTCAACCGTGTCGTGAGACACATACTAGGATAGGATGATGCTAAGGTACACATTCTATTTCGGACTTTATATTTCAAAATTATCTTTTTGGACTCGCAATATTGATTTAATTAAAATTTAAATAGTCATTATAAATATGACGTATCATTATGAATTGGATTTATTGATTTTTTGGTAAAGGCAAGCAAATGTCCCCTCTGAACACACGTGGGATTTTTATAATTTATTTAATGGTACATGAAATAATTTGCTGTTATATCATTTTTGAATAATAATATATCACGTAGGAAAGGTATACCAGGCACGGCATAAGATGCTTTTTGAGACATACTATTGATATTTTTTGGAATCCTTTTATAGCCCATCTGGCTTTATAAGTGATTGTCACTTTTGATGAACGTTAGTTTTGTATGTAATCGTAAGGCTACGTATGGCGTGTTGCCTATCTGAGGTGGGATATTGTTATAGCCCGTCCGGCTGTGTAATTTTTTGCGTTTATTATATTGTTATTTAATTGTGGACTATCTCCCTTGTGCTATGGTAAATTTTTATTTCGGGGAGACGTTTGGCAATAATGATATTTTCTTGTTAAGTATTAAAAGAACTTTTTTTCTATTGTTATGTGGACTGTTGGCCTGTTGTGGCTTGGTTTGTTATTTGTTGTATTGCGGGTTGCCGCGGAGACCCTGAGGGGCCATAGAATAAACATTGTGGTATTCTTTTGGTCGTATTGGAACACGTGTTGTAATGACAACATTAATATTATGGGTATAACCCAAGATTCATATTTTATATATAAATATCTATTTATTATTTATTGTTATTTATATTTACCAATATTAATTGTTATTTTTCTAAATAAACATACGTTTACTTCATGCAATCTTTTCATTAACAAATTATAGGTTAATAAGTTGTAACTTTTAAAGAGTTTCTCGACCTCTACCCCTTTTTTCTCTAAGTATCTATTCAACAAATAATAATTATGGAGAGTTCATGGAAACAAAATGTCGTATAAGCCAGAGAGAAATGCCTATACACCACATGTTGTCCTATCGGCTCCTCTGCAATTTATCATTTGTTGTATTTTTTTTTATTTGTGTATATGTGCGCCAGCCCTTATTTATCAGAGGATAAAGGTGGTGGTACAAATTGTTGTGGGATGGTGATGAAGAAGATACAAGTTAAAGAGGATGTAACATTATATGCTAGGAGAGAAGTTGGGAAACAATGTAGGAAAACGTTCCTCAATATTTTCGGCCAGTATGAGAACCCTGTTTTATGCATCACTGAAAATGGACCATATGAGAACATTTTTGTCCACGTGACTACCGATGCAGTAGAAAATATATCGTTTACGGCATTTCCTAGAATATTTAGTTTACTTTGTAATTCTGTTTACTATAAGATATCAAATATTTAAATTTGTGTGTATTTCCAGCAGATATCACACTGGTCTATAATCTATTATTTTGGGGCTTTCATCTTTAAGTTCAATCAATAATGTTTTTACTACAATGAGATTATAGACAACTCTCAGACCCACCTCGGTGGCGAAGTTAAATAACACGCTAGTTTCGTGTTGATATAGACTTACAAGGACGGGGAGATCGTGGTTCGAATCTCGCTCGAGTGAACTGGGGTGAGTTTTTTCCAAAATGGTTTTCCACTTATTCTCCATGAAAATGCGGGTTCACTTCCTCTAAATTCAACCGTCCCAGTTACTAGCCCTTTAGAATAGTTAGTACTTAAACGTATTGTTCGAACGGGTAGTAAGACGCGCTGCTAAAATTAAAAAACTCTCAACAAGAATGTGTATGCCATTCCTTTAAATACTCTCTTCTTTTCCTATTGACTATATGAAGGTTATCTGAGAGACAGTGAATTTTTCCTGGCATTCAAACATATGAATAAATAGTTCGTTGTGTGTGTGCTAGTTGGCCGTGAAGGTCCCTACAGGCAAGAAATATTTTAAGACCTAAGGCTTTCTCTAATTACGGCCTTGGACGTAGCCTGGTCAACTATTCTGCAGTCATGTGTGGAGGTATATCATACCACGCGTGCTGATCCAATAAGTTGCTAACTTACAATCTCGACGGAGTGTACAATCTTTTACTAAAATTGTCATATTTCAAGTGTGAGAAAATAATATTTTAATATAAATTATTAGAAGTGAAAGCTGGTATGCCAAAATTAGAATATATTTATTTAAAAGGATCTCAAAAAATGCTTCATCTCATAATTATTGCAAGATATATATTTTCATATAAGGGCCTACTTCATTTGTGAGATTCTAACTACCCGCGTCAGAGACACTCATAATTTAGAAAGCTAGTTAAGGTAGGGTTGTAGGGGACATGACTAAACGCCAATGTTTTGGAGGCTTTATAGCGAGAACATTTTTGACTGAAATAAATCAAATATTGCTTCAGTACAAACATAAATTTTAAATTTCTTCCCACGGTGATATCAACAGTTTGTAAATATATGTTATGAACATAATGGCTTTAGATGACAGACTTTAGATGAAAATAAAACACCATTAAATTACAGGATACCTTCAGCAGATATTCAAGAAATATTGATGTCAACACATAAAGAAAATTAAACTCTGTGTCAGTAATATAAATATTTGATTAATTTTGACCAAAATGTTTTGATAAAAAAACTACAAAAACACTTACCTTTTTTTCATCTTCCCTACAGCTCCACCTTAATCACAATGAATAACATAGGGATTTCATAAACAGTTTTCAATTAATCTTACTAATAAATTTGTCACATTTATAGAACAAATGATCGAAACAAGAGCACGTTCTTTTAAAGATGGTAATGGTAAGCCTTTTATGGGAACGATTACAATTCAAACAGTTTTTACCGAATATGGTATTTACTTTGTTAAAAATTATTTTAAAATAAGCTAATATTGATATAATATAGATTGAACCTTAATTAATATAACTCACCTATCCAAAACCACCAGAACTAAATATGATTTATGAAAAATATGTCTAAAAACCTAGAGTTGGCAATGCTTAGATAATAGTTTTAGATCAAAAAAAGGCTGCTTGGATTGTTTTTAATGAATAAATGTTAAAAATAAGTATGTATAAAATAATCGATGGTTATTGAAACCAAAATCATTGAAAAACTTAATTATTTTAGTAAAATACACACAATTAATTTATAAATTTGATAAAATATGAGTCTAGACTATTATTATTAGCTAGAGAGTAAGTTTTTTTTCTAAATTTCCTCCGAAAGCTCAACCAAAAATTCAACAAAATTACTAATTTAACTTGGTTTTATATTAGTACATTCTTAGGACCTTAGATCTAATTAACTATTTAAAACCCCATTTTAGTGGCAAAATGACTTATGACGTCTTTCTCTTGTTATACTGGCCTGCTGATGAAGAGGTTTGAACCCTGGTTGGTATAATGAAGGTAGTTTTTCCTAAAGGGTTTCCCACTTTCCTTTCGTGCAAATGTGGATATATTTATTCTAAAATACTTCCTTCCACATCACTAATTACATCATTAGAGTAAATATTATATGCGTATACAGCCTGAACAAATGGTAAGACTCGGTGATAAAAAATAAACAAATGAATGTCTTAATGTCTGACCAATGAAATATAAGCAGGTAGCTAGGATAAAATACAATCAAACATTTAAATTCATGTTTTAAAATTTAATTTGAAAGGAACTACTGATGCTGTTTTAAATTTGTATTTTTAATTCAATTTGAAAGGAACTATAGATGTAATTTTAGATTAATATTTTTTTAATCTAATTTGAAAGGAACTATTGATGTCGTTTGAGCACCTTTTTCGTTCATTGTTTCTGACCTCTATTTTGTGTTTTTACTGTGGAATATGTTACCCTTTGTTACTGTTATCTCGAGCGAGAAACCACCACATGACCTTGTTAGCTAACTGACCTAGTATCGGACACTGGTGAAACACCGGAACTACCAAAAGCGGGTAACCACGACAAAACAAACAATTTGGTTAAGTTTGTTGGGCTTGCGTAAAACAAATGTTCATACCCGACTTTAATCTATGAAACAATGAAAGTGAATTTCAAATACACCACCATTAGTAAAAAAACTAATAGGTTTGTTTTGCTAATATTATTATTATTATTATTATTATTATTATTATTATTATTATTATTATTATTATTATTATTAGCACCACGTCATACTACCCATTCGGGTTATACGCAATTACGCTAATGTGTAATGGTAGGGTGATGTTAGATGAAATGAAGGACCTACAGTTTAACGTGGAATCCGAACCACGGTGGAGGCCTGTCATTCCCCACATTCACAAGAAGTCTTGTCAGAGGTGAAGGAAGGGTTTGGTAATCAGATAAATCTTTGCCGGGACCGAGGATTGAACCCCGGCCGCCAGCATATAAGTTTGACACCTTACCCCTAGACCACCAGGTCACCATTTTTGCTAATATTAACTATACATTTTTAAATAAGCATTTAGTAATTTATATACAATGACAGAAACCTTAATTTAAAATTACATTGTTATTTTGCAAAAAAAAATTCTATGCCCATGATAATATATTGGTTATCAAAATATTTATAAACTCAGTGTATTCCCCACCATTATGTCATAAGCTTTATGTTAGAACATGTGTAGGTGAGTTATTTTATCAAGGTAGAAAGGATCCAAAAATAAGAGACAAAGTACAGCATTTATTTTAGTAATATTTTTTTTATGCGTCAATCCGTTCGGGTTATATGCTTATCTACTAATTACGTTAATGATTTTAAGGATTAGGAAGGTTATATTTAGAGGAAATGTCCTCGCGTTTGCGTGGAGGAGTAAAAACCCTTTTATTAAAAACCACTTTTAGTACACCCAACCTAGTTTCTAACAAAAGGGGGAAAATGACCAAAATAGATAAATGGCAATAAGAGTAAAAAAGAAAAAGATGGTAAAAAGGACCAAAATCAGTGGTGTAGCCAACATTATGAAGAAGGGGAGACTGAAATGTTAACTACAAAGGTCTTACCTGTTATATTATATCTTGTATTAGTTATAGCTGATGGTTTAGTAATATTATTTTAATCATAGATTTTTGTTCACATGGTACGTCAAAGTATAACAACACGCTAAATATTACATATTTATCAGTTTATACTTCCATTTCAAAACTTAAATTAGAACTTTTTTTTTTAATTTTGAGTGTGCACGTTAAGCAATTCATTGTTTTCAAAGCTAATGTTAAAAGTAAATAAAAATAATTTTTAAGAAGGTATAAAATACCCAAACGGGAAAACCACACGATTCATCATAAAAATGATAAAATTTAAAAACATATTAATACCATTATTTAATTAACCTGTAATGAATTGTGTTCTTTGAACGTGAAGTAAATGTTTAAATTCAGAGAGTATGGTAGTTACATATCTAGTTATCTTTAAAGAAAATGTTTTGTCAAGTTGTAACATCCCTCCTTCCCCCAACCTCTTATTACCACCCTTTTCCCCCGAAACTTTCCAAAACTCTCTTCTTACCACACCACATAACAAGCGATAAAATTACAACGTTGTCAGATATAAAAAAAAAAATCAAAACTCTTAGTAAAATATTGCATAAACATTTAATAAAACAACTTTTAGAAGTTGAAGATATTTATTGTGGTATTATTCACGATATGATATGAATATTTGTTTGGATGCCTAATATTACGAGTAATACCAATTTAGAAATTAAGATGACATGAGGACTGGTGCCGTTGCATTTTTGCAACATGCTTTAATATGCTAAATAGTAATCAAAAACACGTATGTACTTTAATACGTAATATTATCATTGAAGCAATATTATTAAATTAATATTTGAATGATATTGTATTTTCGTAGATTGTATTAAAAATGAAAAAATTACAATAAGGTAAAATTGTTACAAAAACATCGGTAGCTTTAAAAGACTTTTCTTCCTAGCAGTACCCCTGAAGTAGGAATAGGGGGTGGTAAACTAAAAGGCGTGATAAAAATTAGAATAAAACACATTTGTTAGAAAGTGTGGCGAATATCAGTAGGAGAAAGGAAACAAATAGTATTTACTCTGTGCAAAAAGCATGTATGTAGGTTTAATCCCCTTGAGAGTTATTTTTAAATGTTACAATATTATATAAACCTTTTATATTTAATTTTCTTAACTGTTCAATGAAAAGTTTAGGGAGACTTAGTCTCATAGTCTACCCTGGAGCTACGCCCCTGGTAAAAAGGGAATAAAATAAGTGTCATAAAAATAAAAAGAGCATAAATCTTAAAAGGGGTTAAGAAGATATAAATGATTTTAAAAAAAGTTCCAAAAGGGCAAAATGGTAAAGATTGTAAAAAGTAAATAATGGTTAAAAAGGTGAAGAACGTAAGACATAATTTTAAAGTGGTAAAAAGTTTATTTTTAAAGAGTTGAAAGTAAATCTAGTGATAATTTTTAAAATCCAGCTTTTAAGTCGATTTGCCCTTTTCATTTGTCGTGGTAATGCAGAGCCATGGGAACAAACGGGTATCTAAAAGAATTTGTATTGTTTTGCAATTTTATTTTTGGAAATGATTTGTTCAAGAATAGAAGCATGTTGATTAAGTTATACTTTTTATAAAAACACCTTCTCTATAATTCTAACAGTGATCAAATATCAACAATTTTGACATTTTCCAATATAAAACTGCCGGTTGCATAACAAAAAATAAGAAAATGAAACACCTACTAAATATTTATACATTGTATTAGAAGAGGCGTTGAAAATATTATTATAAAAATTTCCCTCATTCTCGAGAAAACTGATATTTTCAAACGTATAATTTTTCCGCAAGACCTGTCCGGTAACTAGCACCAACTACTATTTCTGTGATCCATCTGTTCTTTTTGGTGCGGAAGGATACTTTGGTCGGTTATAAAGCCACGCCACGCCTTTCACTCTCCCGCCCACCGTCCCACAAAATAGGCCTTAGACTTGCACTCGACAGGGCCAAGGGCCTAAGTGCGAATATTCGTGCACAGGAGCTGCCACAACCCGCATTACACAACTGTATAAAATGTAGTATTAAGTCTATCTCGCGGCGTTAATATATCTTCATTTTGGTTTTGGTTTTGGTTTAAATTAATTTAAAAAATCAATTCCGTCTCTGAGATGCACATCTTCGTGCACAGGGGGTATTAGTTTTTAAATTTAAGACCTCTGCTTGAGGTAAATATTTCACATTGCTCATGACAGGCAGTCAAACAAACTTTCTTTTATTAATACAAATTCTCATTACTAGATGTTTTAAATTTGCACTCTAATAGTCGAAACTTCTTCAATTCCATTTGATTTAAAATATTGAGGCAGATATAATCTATTTTTTTTCTGACTGTGTCTTACTACCCGTACAATTTATACCCAGATGTATTAATTATGCAAATATATTAAGGATGAGGAAAGATGAATTGTAGAAAGAGTGTGTCAGCATTTGCCTGAAGGTAGGGTGGTAAACCATTTAGGAAAAAGGCCAGTACACCCGACCGAGACTTGAGCTCCAATATTCCCGTCAGAGGCTCTCCAGTTTATAGCAAGAGTGACGCCTTTGATCATGAAGTGGGAAACATTTAATAGGATCTACAAAGAAGATATTGGTATATTTAACACAATATCATCCTATTGTATTTGAGATAAAAGTGTATACCAAAGGTTAGTATGAATGTATTTGAGGAAAGTTTATAGAATTTTCAATACATAAACAATGATGTATTATTATAAATTATAATTTACAATTATGAGCAAGAAATTATCACAGAACCCCGGAATTAATACATAACAATGAGCTAATCATACTATGCCATTAATTTAATTAGTCATAAAATAACATTTTTTATTTTACCACTAGCATAAATAAATTATTTGATGAAAAACTCACATCTTTTTAATTAATACCGCGTCTTACTACCCGTTCGGTCTATACGCTTATGCTCACTACTAATTACACAAATAGTTTTAGGAATTTATAAGGCTATATTTATAGAGAGCGTATAAACATTTTCTTGGAGAGAGAGTGGAAAACAATTTGGAAAAAACGCACAGTACACCCGACCGAGATTTGAACCTCGATCTTCCCATAATCGGCGGTCTAGTCTACTGCAAGTGTAGCATGTTAGACGTGACCTTCAAAACGCGTGAACCTAATGTACAGCTGGCTACTAAAAATGAGTTAATTATTCTCATATATTCATTTAATTAATTAACCGGCCTCTTGGTCTCTTGGCCAGCACCTCTGGCTACTGATCCAGAGGTCCTGGGTTTGATTATCAGTGGTACCATAAGTATTATTCCCGATAGGGGAACTATCCCTATGGTAACCATGATCTGGTTAGTTTGGTTTAGTTAGTTTTCCCCCTATCCTTCATAATCACTATGATGACGTAACCCCATTACGGGTATGACGTGTAGACGGCCTCCAAGGTATAACCTGGGCAAAGTTTTACTCCCTCAGGTGGGCTAAATGTTCACGTACTACGTAGACCAAACTCAATCTAATTATTACATCTCTCACGGTCAAATATGCCATACGCTAAGAAAAAAATATTTAAATTAATTTACAATGAACAACAATAATTAACTGAAAAAAATGTACAAAAGAATGGTTAATAAAATAAACAATACATATCTTAATTTAATTATTATATCTTGTGTGGTTACAATATGTTTTTATCTGTATTAAAAATGTAATCATGACAAAATAATAGTATGCTCTAAATAACCGTGATTAGACTTTAAAATGAGATGTTGGCTTGCCAGTTTAGGGGAAAAGGCAAAATTATTATTATTATCATCACCGCATCTTACTACCCATTCGGGTTATACGCACTTACGCTAATGTGTAATGGTAGGGTGATTGTGAGATGAAATGAAGGACCTGCAGTTTAACGTGGAATCCGAACCACAGTGGAGGCCTGGCATTCCCCAAATTCACAAGATGTCTTGTCAGAGATGAAGGAAGGGTTTGGTAATCAGATAAATCTGTGTCAGGACCGAGGATTGAACCCCGGCCGCCAGCACAGAAGTCTGACACCTTACCCCTAGACCACCAGGTCACCCATGAAAAGACAAAAGGATCCAATGTTGGCGTATTTTGTCAGTTCAAACCCAGCCAGAGTCGACGAATTTTTCTTGAGCTATAAGAATCCGTGGCACAACTTCCTTCGGAGGGGAAGTAAAGCCATTGACCCCATGTCGATTGTGGCATTTAAAGGAACCCTGGTAAGGTATGTGAAAACACTTTTACCGGCAAAATTGATAGGCCCTTTCGCTCTCGCTTAGAGAAATTATATTGTGTTAATATAATTCATCGGTTCAGAAAGTGCACGTTAAATATCTCTAATCAAATATAAATGCATGCAGTTAGATAGTTTCATTTATTATATGTATGTAACATTGTTTATTAAATATATCTAAAACCTTTAAAATTAAAATTGAAATAAAGACCATAATACAATAAAATATATTTATTATGATTATTACTATATTATAATTTTTCACGTGTGGGGTGAAATTTAGTTGAGCATTATTAATCTTAAATATTAATTATTTGGTATGTGTTTTACTGTTAATTCGATAAATCAGGTTAATATTGATAATCACCGGATGCTATGTATAATAACCAGCACCCTCTTGTTAAAGTCTGAGTAATACGTGGCATCTGTTGCACGTATTAATTAAGATCAATCGTTTATTGAGTGAGGATTTGTGGTATTATCTTGATATGGAATCTGTTCTTTTAACCTAAACTAACCTAGCCTAGCCTAGCCAAGCCTAGCCTAACCTAACCTAGCTAATATACACTTCGGAAGATTATAGTTTATTATTTCAATCAAACAAGTTTTTTGTTACGTAAACTAACATGGTAAAATAATAATTTGCCTGTATTTAATTACATTAATCACTAATATTAGCTACTTTGTAAATAACCTGTCATTATGCAGAGTAACGAATTTATTACTTTAACGGTAAGATTATATATATATTCATTTCTGATTTGACTATGGTATCCATTTCTTTCTTTTATTATTATTATTATTATTATTATTAGCACCGCTTCTTACTACCCGTTCGGCATTTCTTTCTTGAAATATTGAATCACTTCTGAAAAATCTCCCGTAATGCACCTGAAAGAGATTTAAACCTCTACTTTCTGGTCTGATCCAACCAGCCTATTGCAAAGTTGACGTCTTAAGCCACCTGACCACCAATGCGGGTGAAAAGTAACATCTCAATACGTGTATGTGTGAAGGGAACACATTTTTCACAAACAAAATGTGCTACACAATATTTTAAATATAAAATACTTTAGACCTTGCTTTACAATGCCTCGAGTTTAAAATAATTTGTATATAAGTATTTTAATGAAAAACTTATTAAAAAGAGAAAACATCAATCTAACTGTAAAATGAGGCAAAATAATAATTATTTTATGGGTATTAGGAACCACAAGGTTGATAAATGTTATATAATAAAATATATATTTGTTTATTTTATATGTATGAAACTGATTATTGACGCGTGACTTCAAAAACAAGAAATATATAAAGCTCAAACTTTGCATTAGCACTTAATAAGATCTTGGAATGTGCACTTTTGGTGCATTTTTTAATTCATACGTTGCATGCCTGATGAATTAGGTATCACAACCGCCGATATGGGTAGCTAAACATATATATAAAATAAAACTATAGGGTCTGACTTACTTTAACTAACCCTGAAAGGTGCATATTGCAAGTCTGACCCACGTGACTACGGGGATGGATAGCTCCAAAACGAAGAGACATAAAGATCAGAAACTTTCTTAACATAAAGAGACAGGCAAAATTGCACCTCAGGCATTTAGTTATATTTTAATAAAACATTAACTTGTTGCCTTAAGACAGCGTATCTGCTAGGGCGGCCAACCTAAAAACAATCTCAGAAAGCTGATACTGTGCACAAGTACTGATGGAAAAGTAAGGGTCTAAAGTTGTTTTCCACCATCAACTTTTACTTATTTTATGAGCCTGAAAAATTACATCTCAGAATACAGGTTTGTGATATAGGAGGAGGTATCTATTATACCAGCAGTAAGTGCTATTTAATATAGTAGTGGCCGATGACAGCAAGATCGGAGATATAATCCTGAGATTGTGTATTTAATTTTCTCCCTTAGGGGTTTTACACGCATTCTCCACGCAAATTTGGGTGCACCTACTCAAAATTCAACTCAATAGCTAACACACACATATATATATATATATATATATATATATATATATATATATAAGTGATTTGTTTGCTACTATATGTATTAGTGATTTATTTGCTACTATATAAAGTAGTGATTTATTTGCTACTATATAAAGTAGTGATTTATTTGCTTCTATATATAGTAGCGATTTGTTTGCTACTATATGTATTAGTGATTTGTTTGCCACTATATATAGTGGTGATTTGTTTGCTACTATATATATATATATAGTAGTGATTTGTTTGATACTATATATATTAGTGGTTTGTTTGCTACTCGAGATACTCGAGCTACTTGCACCTAGTAGGGATATAAAATTTAACTTTCTCCCTTTAATGCAGTAGATTAAATAGCCAAGCTATTATAGCTATTGAGTACGGCTATAGTCAAATCTGCCTTAAAATATGAGTAAAGAATGACCCTCAGCATGGGATGACTCCTGGATAGCTCAGTGGCTATAGCATTGGTGTACTGAACCAGAGGTAGTGGGTTTATCTCCCGTGACCAGGTGTCATTTTTCCAATTTAAAGAATGTTTAATGTTATAGTTGAAACATGAATTCAACCTATTCAGTTTATTTATTAATATATTATCTTACTTTAAATAAATTACTAATTATCCACTTTGGTGGCCGCGTGGTCCAAGACGCTACTCTCGCAATCGACTAGATAGATTGCATTTGACGGGGGATTGAGGTTCGAATCTTGGTTGGGTGTACTGTGAGAGTTTTTTACCAAATGGTTTTCCAGTCAGGCAAATGCGGTTACACTTCCTGTAAATATAAATTACTCATCCCTAAAACAATTGAAGTAATTAGTACAAAGGGGTATAATAACCTAAACGGGTAGTAAAACGCGGTACTAAAAGATATTATTTTACATTAATCTGTAAGTAATTTATATATATAAGTATCAAAAAGTGTTTAGTACTTCATTGATTCTTAAATGACCAGTATTATCCGTATCAATGATCACGCTGATTAAATCTCTGGCTCACTGGTGATGACCTGAGCTTGAATCCCAGTCGGTGAATGGTCTATTACTATATCTCCTCAACAATTCATGTTTATTTCCTATACATTTTACCTTCTTCACTCCACTTGTGTAATAGGTGTGTACAACCTTGTTAAAACAACCAGAAAATATAAACTAATATTAAACTTATATCCCAATATTGGATTTAAAGATTTTCTCCAAGACATCAACATAAACTGGAGCAAAGATGATAAAATCTCTTTGTTGTGATCGGATGTAATTTCAGAGATTCAATAAAAAGGGAAAAAATGTGTTCATATAACTTCTTTCAAGATAAAATCAACAAAGATATTCCAAACAATCTCCCATATAATGTTTTTATATGATAAACTTTAACATCATACCATCCTATATTGCTGTATTATAAATATCAGGACTTAGTTTGGTCTCCCAAAAAGTTTTTTAGCCCTAAACGCTTCCCAAAGAGATGAGTCATAAACATTTCAAGATTTTCTTAACTACTTATTAGAGTGTATTCATTATTATTACTTCAGTTTACATAGTGGCCTAACCTTTAATTACCTGTGTTATTAACTTAGAATACAGTTTTAAATAAGATCAAATAGTAAAAACCTTCAAATTTATAAATAAAGTATAATCTTTAAGCTTTAGCAGCTTTAAGATTATCTACTAGTTCAGATTTGCATTCTAATGTCATTTTATTGACTATAAAGCTATGGTAAAAGAAAAGGTTTTAACTATCCTCTTCTATAAATTTACAATTTACTGCTTATCACTTGACCATTTTACCTGAACTATGATTATTTTATACCAAAAATAAAGATATTAAAAGTTTATATTTCATCTTAGAGGTCTAGTCTTGAATAGTGGGTACTATATCTTAGATTAATAATAATTAGAGCTGAACAAGGTCATCGAGGAACTTTAATCGTAGATAATCAAATTTATAGTGTAGACCTCACAGCTTATGCATTTATTATAATTTTTTATAGTTAACTTATTTCAATTGGAGGATTAGAATATTGATTAGTACCTATAATAGCTGAAATAGCTTTTACACGAGTACTAATATAAGATCTAGAATTTTACCTCCATCATTAATCATATGATTAACAATTAGATTGGTTTGGAGTGGAAAACGTACAAAATTAATAGTTTATCCACCTCTTGCATCTAAAATTGCTCAAACTGGAGGATATATTTTATAGCAATACTTTAACTACATTTAGCCAGGCTACTCTCATTTCTAGGTGCGCTAATTTTTTCTCAAGAGTAATTAATATACGATCTGTTACTTTAAGACTTTAGAAAATTATATTGACAGAAGGCAAGTACGAATATTTAACATTTATTTAGTCAAACGTATTTTTTTTAAACGTAAGTAGGTCAGGATGTCACAACATGATATTAATTGGCAAAGAACAAGAATAAAATATTTTTGTAATGCAAATCAATGTCATCAAAACATATAATAAGTTTCAATTCCAATAAGCATTAATGAGATCCACTTCGGTGGCCGCATGGTCTAAGGCGCTACTCTTGCAATAGACTGGCTGCTGATGAAAGGGAGTTCAGGGTTCGATCCTGTTAGGGTGCAATTCCTCAAAATTTAACCCTCCTCATTCCCAACACGTTAGAGTAATTAAGGCATAGGCGTGTAACCCGGACGGGTATTAAGAAGTGGTACTAAAAACAAGTAAGAGAATTATACTGATGTAGTTTGCCTTTTTTTTACTAAAGCCACTCAGAACATATCATTTACGTTATTTGGTGGTTGTATGTGCTCTCTTACGATATGGTTTCCACTGCCATAACAAATTGTTGTTAAGGTCTCTAAAAAGGTTTTGAGATGAACATTTTCACAAAATTTATAAGCTATTGCTGGGATTTACTAAAGACCCTGTCATCTAGTAAAGTGGGAAAGTTGATTTATGCGCTTTTTCCGTTAGGGTACGACGATTATTAAAATTTTCAGCGACAGCTGGCCCAGCTCTTACTGTCTCAACATAAACCATGATTAAACTCAGATGTAAAAAACATAAATACAATAACATGCCCATATAAAGTTAATTTTGATAAATTTACAGCCACTTTCCTCTTTAAGTTTAACTGTGAAAAAGCTTAGTTGAATCGATAAAGAAAATACATTTTTCATAAACACCCTATACAAAACTATATAAACAAGTATCTTTGAATAATCACAGAAAAATCTAGCCCCTAAGGTCACCGAAAATAGAAAGCATAATATGCTCTAGTGTCGTAACAATTCACAAGCTAGCAGAAATATATGTTAACTCATATTTCTTCACAGCACTAACATAAAACATCTGATGTGAATATATTTAATGTTCCATCATGAACAGAGTATAATTAATATAATATGTTATGTTTGTGGGCATCACCCTTAAAGGTATAGCAACTCAAAATAATAATAGAAAAAACTTTATCTTATTCAAATTCAATTATGTCCTTATGACACTACGTTGTCAAGACAAATAGTGCACTCAGTATATAAAACAATTGACCAATTACCAATTATCTCACATTGTTGACCCTATATACCTTATTTGCTCGGAGTGCACAAGTACAAGGAAATAAATATAGCACAAATGAACGTTGAATTTAGTTAGTATTCAGTATAACATTGCCACATTCTAGAAACCCAATCTAAAGAGCCCTTGACTGATTAGAGACTAATTAGAGCACATATTTAATCTTTACTCCACAGTTTAGAACAGTATGAAATATTTTTTAAATTCCACAGAATTAATGAAATAGAAATATTTCCTCTAAGTTAACACTTTTATATGTTTGAAATATAAAACACAATAAAAACTCTTAGTCTTTCTCTTTTGCGCACATTTGTCTAAATCATTTAGCCACGTCTTACATGGCCTACACATTCATTTTAATTTACACACTCTACCTCCATTTATTTGCTTGGTCGCTCGATCCACATATACACGCAAAGCGACTATCAATTATTAGTATGTATGGAGTGTGGATATTCGTAGATTCTTCGTTCACAACCTCTTGTTTGGTTTTCTGGGGAAAATATTTGTATATCAGAAATGAAACAAGCATGGAATATTAAGGGCTAGTAAGAAATGGAGAATGGAAATATTCACAAGTCAAATTTGACTTACCCAAATCACTGAGCTAATTAATAAGTAAAATATTTAACACACGATACAATAATATATGAACTCAAAGAGTGTTATACACACCAATATCAATATTTACAACTCCAGGTCACATGAGTTTCTCTTGCACTGCATGTTCCCCAGTCCACATATCCAGCCGAACTCCCTCGTTGTTCAGTCTAATAATATCCTGTACCAGTCCCTGTCCTGTGGACTGACCCGTGGAGCTCCAGGAGATACCATACACACCCACACCATCAACTGACATCACCATTCACCAATCCGGAATCATTATATCTTTGTGAACACGTCATTTGGACACACTCAACTCAACTGAGTGCAGCAAAGTCTGCACCAAGTGATCCTATATTAAACTGACTGTACTGAAAAGAACGTAAGCTTCGATTGTCTTCATAGTGTAGGCTACTAGATTACGGTGGACAGGAAGTTCAGTGCAAATGGGAGGGAACCACTGGGAATACCTAGATGCAGATGGGAGGATACAATCATAATGGACCTGAAAGAGATAGGGTATATTGAGGTAGACTGGATAGAACTAGTTATAGATAGAAATATATGATTTAATTAAGTGAATGCGTCAAGGACCTTCCTAGTTTATAATACTATCGAGTAAAGTACCTGTACCGTCTTCAAAATCTAATAAAATTACCACATAAAGGGAAAAAAGTTTTTCCTTATAGAGGTATAAAGTAAGTAAGGGTAGGCTACTTAAATTGTGGGTGTTCAACAAACGGAAACCACAATATTAATACACCGAAACTTATATACAACATAAAGTGCTGTAAACACTATAAAGACTTTGTAGGAGAAAAATAAGTCGTCCATAGTTTTGCCAAAATATATTTTTATTATTTTAACTTTACAAACCGTTTAAAGTCAATAAACACCCATTTCACAAAGTATATTTTAGAGAGGCTATAGTAATATTAATACATATTTTATAGTGATATTTTATATCCAGATGTTTAGTTATGACCCTGTTTAAAACTATTTTTATTTCTCTGAGAAAGGCTAAATTACTTACCATTTATCTTAATTTCTAAACTGCAACATTTCATTCGTTTAAAATGAGTTAATATTATGTTTTTTAATATATAATTTTTTTATTTGGTAAAACTTTAAAGTGAAAAATTTTCAGTGCAATGTATTCGCCCTTCACTTTTATTTTGGTGCGAAACATATATCTTAGAATAACAAATATTCCAAGAAGTCAGATATTTTTCAAATTTTTCTGTTTCTGAGCTCAAGTAAGCAGTACCTATAATGTGGTTGAGTGGTTGAGTAATTTCACAATTTACACTAATATTTAATACAGCTTCTCAGCCATATGCTATAGCTGTCAGTGCACCTGGCCATGAGCCTAGGGGTACCGGGTTCGATTCTCGGCTGGTGGGTATTTTTCCCGAAAGGGGGATTACCCCAACACTCAACAGGGTTTGGTTAGTCATGCTTAAGTTAAGTTAAGTGTTTCCACTAGTTCCATACACTCATACTCACTATCGCCCTCATACTCACTCATCATCACCTCATCTCATCAGGACACGGAAAGAGCTTCCACGGAAAGGATGTACGATTAGTATATTCTCTTAATGTCAAGGTTCAAATCTGTACCGGGTGGTTAATCCAGAATTATTTTATCGTAATTCATTCATTCTTTTCCCTGCCCCACTATTGTTAATAAATTCCGATAGCCCAGATAAGTAATAAGATCCATTACAAACATTTAATTTAAAAATTGCAGACTGGTAAAGACCTTTTTAGTAAAATGTTAACCAAATAAAATATTAGGTAAGACATGTAATCATGACAAGTTTTCTTTTATAATTTCAACATAACATCTTATTGCCCATTCAGAGTATACGCATTATGTAATAACTATGATAATATGTAATGGATGAGTAAAGTTGAATTTACACTAAGTGTGCCCGCATTTGCGTGAAAGGAGAATAGAAATCCATTTAGGGAAAACCACCCTCCGTAATCCGAGTCACTATCTCACCGTCATAAGCAGTCCAGTTGCTAGAGTGACGACATAAACCATTCAACCATCTAAGTGGGTAGCTTTCTTTTAAAAAGATTGATTATGATCCTGGTCATCATCGTGAACAACTTCCAGCCACTGCCTCCATTCCTCCCACCACATTAGCCCAGTCCTCTCCTCTCTCCTCTCACCTCCACACTCCTCCTTCCTCCCTTCGGCCATATGTCTCTTGGTCTTCCTCTCGGCCTCTTACGTCCAATATCCCCCTGGACATTCTTTTTCCCCCTCCATTTCTTCTCACATGAATTTACCCCCTTATTCGTGCCTTCTCTATCCTGTCCTGGACTGGCTCTTTCTTTACTATTCCTTATTCTCTCATTTCTTATCCTGTCAAATTTTGTCACACTGATCCTGCTTCTCAGAAATCTCATTTTTCACGCCTGCATTCTGCTTCCAACCTGTTCCTTCATTACCTACGTGTCTGCTGTGTACGTCACTATTGGTAGGTAATAGTAATTGTAGATCACTCCCTTGCACTTGTCTGGAGTATCCCTGCTCCAAATCAGGTTTCTCACACTTCTGAAAAATACCTCTTCCTAATACTGATAAAATAAATTTGGTTAAATTCTATATTTTTCTAATATAACTATTATTGAACGGTGAAAGTCTTAATAGTTTATTTTCGTATATGTCTTCTAAATATTCAGGTTTTTTCAACTGTTCGCGCAGCACTTAACTCACCTCTCTCTCTCTTTCTCTCTCTAATATATACATATTTATATGATTTTTTTATTTCCCTTACCGATATTTTTTTTCTAAAATGCAAATTGCTCAGTTAAAGTGGTAATTGTGAAACAGCAGGTGTCGTGTGTGAGCCGGCCCAGGGGTACGACTCAAGTTGGCCACCTTGGCTAAGCCCCGGGGTGTTACACGTGGAAGCCATGAGGGGTTTGTGAGGGGAGGGTGGGGCATGGTCTGTTCAGGAATTCTTCTCGCACATAACCTTACCTACACTCTTCGTGTCATATTAAAATCTCTTCCGCGATTGTTTTGTACGCAGCATCAACTTCCTTCCAGTTTCTGAGTGGAATGGGG
>CABFVZ010001138.1:76814-141903 GCA_902151445.1 Timema monikensis | reverse complement strand
AAACTTTCACCCCCTTTTTCATCCCTTATTAAATAAAATTTCCAAAATTCCTGAAACACGTATTTATTTGTTTTACGTCAATAACCGAAATACAAAATTTTGTTTATGTAACTTTCAAAATGACGGACTTTCATACATATTATCATACATATTATCATCCCCTATTTTGACCCCTTTGGGGTGGAATTTTCTAAAATCCTTTCTTAGTGGGTGCCTACATAACAAAATGAATATACAGTCCGAATTTCATGCTTGTAGCCTTGATAGTTTGCGCTCGGCGATGATGAATCAGTCAATCAGTCAGTCAGTCAATCAGGACATGTTATTTTATAAGTATAGATTAACTTCCAGTATTGAAATGTCCCATTCTGCCTAAATACATTGAATGACTCACTAAACGATTTATACTGACAAAAAAGATTATTATAAAATTTAGTTATTTTACCACCTGCATCGGAGGATGCATAGTCTAATGTGCTAATCTCACAGTAGACTAGACTGTCGATGTGGTGGAGATTGAGGTTCGAATCTCGGTTGTTTGTACTGACGGCAGTTTTTATAAAATGGTTTTCAACTCTCCATCCACACAAATTCAGGTACAATTCTTCTAAATATAACCTTCCTAATACCCAAAACCATAGTACATAAGCGTATATTTTGTAAACCAGATTAGAGGTTTATTGTTAGAAGCCTTATATGCTTCATGGTTACCAACATTTTAATCTAATGCGAATTTCTAATGCTGAGAAATATTTTAAGGCGATTGGCAATTTTCATTTGTCATCGATATTCAGAACCGTGGGAACAAACGGTTATCTTAAAGAATTTTTAATGTTTTGCAATTTTCTTTTCAGAAATGGTTTGTTCAATAATAGAGGCATGTTGATTAAGCTATACTTTTTATATAGACACTTCATTTATAGATTTAACAGTGATCAAATATCGATAAAATTGAAATTTTTCAATAGAAAACTGTTGGATTCATAACAAAAAATAAGAAAATGTAACACCTAATAAACAATATACATTATCTTAGAAAGGGTGTTGAAAATATTAACATAAAAAATTTCACTCGTTCTCGAGAAAACTGATATTTCCAAATGTACAATTTTTCCGCAAGACCTGTCCAGTAGCTAGTGCCATCTACTGTTTCCGTGATCCATCTGTTCTTGTTGGTGCGGAAGGATACTTTGGTCGATTGTGAAGCCAGGCCACGCCTTTCACCCTTCCACCCACAATCCCACAAAATAGATTTTAAACTTGCACTCGACAGGGCCCAGGGTCTTAGATAAATAATTGTCTTGGAGTGTTTGGTAATATGCGTATTTACATGTGTCTAAAAAAAATTAAAGTATCCTATTATTTAATAACTATAAAACAAAATACATTTTATAGTTTGTTAATTATAAATTTAACTTTAAATGTATCAATTGTATTCGTTAAAAACATTCATAAATATCTAGTTGTCTTTTAATCAAATATTGGAGCTCAACTCAAACCGTAGATGTGTTTTTAAGGCCTAAACAATCTAATCTACTAAGCATTGTGTTTAAAACGACTGTAGGCAAGTTAAATAATGTTTTAGAGCCATCTTGGCCAGTTAAATTGTTGCATTCATATGATTAATAAATGGAATTATGTAAAAAGTGCTAGTACATCTAATTATTTCACAAGCACTTTTACCTATTTCGGTGGTGGGATGTCAGTTGGTCCCAACCTTTTATAGCTCCCCCCTCCACCCCACCCACCCACTCTCCCGGTAGCTGAGAAATTTTTCACCCCCCTCCCCATAATTTTTGAGGGAAGCTATATACATATTTTAAAAAAGTTTCCTATTTAAAGTAGATTCTTAATTTTATACTGGCAACAAATTATTTAATAAATATTAAAAATTAGTGTGATGGTTGTCACTGTTTGTTTCATTATTTCTTGATTATTTGGTGTCTTATTTGTCATGGTACACCGCAATTCACATTCCACTTCAAGTCAACAAGGCATTTTAGTTTTTATTAAAGTCAGAGTTGGTAACTCGGTGGCGTTGCATGTGGCCACAATAATTGATTAGGAGTTTATAAAAGGAGAGAGCGGTTAATCCTAGGGTTGAAAATAAGCATGTGCATGAACATGATCGTATTACATTTTGGTTGGTCACCTCATTTTTTATAACTGTTAGGCAATGTTGCCAACACTGCAAGAAAAAGATACCTACATTACTTTGGAAAAGTGATTGATATAAATAATATCTTCAATTCTTAGCTGATTTTAAAAATTATTTCCTAATTATTCCACGCTGTTCCCTCCCCGCGTTCCTCAGATTGGGAACCACTTATGAAAGGCATCTCTATCACAGTAGACTAGACTTCAGACCGTGGGAATATCGGGGCTATAATCCAGGTCGGGTGAGACGAGTGTGGTATTTCTTTGTCGTCCACTAAAATGTGGGTTCACTTCCTTTAAATTCAACCTTATTCATCCTTGACATACTAACGTAGTTAGTACATTTGCTTATCATCCAAATGTGTAGTACGGTGTGGTGCTAAAACGTGTACTTATTTTGCAGTTTAATAAAAGTATTATTTTTAAATATAAGTTTTAATTTTATTTAGAGTAAATATATTTTCATAATGTGTGCAGATACTCATGATATATTCTAGAATTGTCACCAAAACAAAGTTGTAAAAATAAATAAAGTATTTTTGGCCATATTATTTATTATTTTAAATTATATTTTAATTTTTTTTTTAAATCACTATGCTCGCTAAGCTGGTAAGCTAAATTAAATAAATGTAAAATGTATACTTGAAAGGGTAGAGTATTTCTTAAAAAATATTTTCAAATGTGTTTTGAAAACCCTCCCGAAAATAATGTTCTTCAGCTCTTTTTTTTCCCCCCTTGAAGCACATCTCACCCCAACATGGTCTGAAGTGTCTGTGATAAACGTGCTCAATGGTTCGGAGGGGAGACCGTTTAGGGATAGAAAACCTTCTTTAGGTCTCGCCCGTTCGGAAGAACAGGAGAGCATTCAAACTGATGGGAAGTTACGGACCCTTTTCATTCACAAAGAAGAAAAAAAACACAAGTAGAATATAAAATACTATCGAGGAAACCAAAAGCGATTTGAATAACTCTAACATAATTTCATATTCACTTTCTTATATTAAATTTTGAGCGAATTTACGCCAATCTTATCAATTGACTAGAGGAAAAATTATGAATGAGAAGAATTTTTAAGAATGTAGACACTACCATTTGACTAGAATAAAGAAACTGATACTCTCTCACTGCTTCTATTTGGGGTTGAATCTCAACCTCGTTGGGGCTTTATTGTGCCTGTATGATTAATATTTCGTCCAATTTGAATTTTTAATGGTGTCTAACTATAACGATGAATGTTTAGTTCAATTTGACAGTGAAATGCTACTGATTTATAAGTATAATGGATATTTACTCTGATTTCACCATGTAATAGAGCTTGACTGTACAAGTATGATTAACATTTACTCTGATTTCACAGTGTAATTGCGTTTGACTGTACCAATACAATGAATGATTAGTCCAATTTGACCTATGATGAGACATGACTGTACAGGTATTGTGAAAGTTTGGTACAATCTGACAGTGTAAGTAGAGCTAACTGAATAATGTCAGTGAGTGAAAATGCATAATGCCACCAATGTTAGTCTATCTTGAATGTACGATGAAGTTTAGTTCAGTTCGCTCTGTTCTAGGGCTGAAATGAACGTCCGACGGAGTTGTTTCTCAACTGTCCGCTACAGCCCAGTTCTGTCTCCTCAGCAAACAATACAACTTTGAGTGTGAATGTTTGTAATCAAGCACAAAGCTCAGCAGCTCGCCCCTACACAGAATATCCACCCAATTATTCTACGGGACTGTTGACCTTCTTGTTCCTTCGTCTGTGTTCTTCTGTGCTTGTCGGTGTATCTTATACCTCAGGTTTGTCCTCACTCAACTTCTTGCCTAACTTCAGATCATTGTTTAGAAACTATTGTTCCATTGCAACGGAGTTTATAGACATGTTCTCACACAGAGGTTTGCGTGAACATGGTTTAAACTACTTTTAAAATATATATACAATCATATCTTGATTAATATGATCTTTTCAATTAAAAGTTAACGGTTCCATGGTGGAGTGGTCAACGCAACTGACTACTAACATAGGAGTCATGGGCTTGATTCCCGGTTGGTACTTTGGGTATTCTTCCCGAAAAGGGAGTTACCCATACGGCCACCATGATTTGGTAAATTAAGATTAAGTTAGTTCTAAGTGTTTCCACTGGTTCCACATCCTCGTACTCACTATCACTATCACCATAACCTCATCTCATCGGGACATGGAAAGAGCATTCACAGAAAGGATGTACGATTAGTACATTCGGGAGTTCCCTGCACAACGGTACATTAGAACTGGCTGATATTTACACTACTGGGGTACGAGTGCTGTATCCCAGATGCGCAATATTATATTAATTAATAAACTTTAACATTAATTAGTAGATATATTTTAAGACACACGATAGTAAGTTCTTTATTTCTAAATATGCATGTTACGTTGTCATCAATTAAATACAAACTTTAAAATAAGTGTTGAAATCAAAATTTAATCAATTGTAAAGTAAATGAATTTATATAACAATAATTTATTGATCTTTTATTTTTATTACTTTGGTGCTAATTTAAAATATTCAAATTAAAAGGTACGATGCATTGCACATACTTTCTCTCACTTTTATCTTAAAATTGATATTTACTAAAACCTCGCAAGATTTTTGGAGGAAAATAATAAGACAATGTATATTTGTGTAGAAACACTACATCAAAGGTCATAAATAAAATAATACACACTTATTTATATACTTACTCTATGGCATAGTAACTAAAACACTGTTACAGAAAAATTGAGAAAAAGAAATATCTTACTTCAGCAAAGAGCATAAGAATAAAATCCATTTTAAGACCTGAATTAAAAAGTATATGTATTTTTTCTTAGATAATAAATTATTGGTTTTATAGAAATATACTTCAAATAGAAGATTTTTACATTTAATAGTACTACAACTTTACAATGAGAAGTTAATTTGTATTTCAAATAGTCGTGGATAAATTATGAAAATTGTAAAATTTCCCTTAAGTAAAGTACCCCCAAAGTCCTTTTAACGAGAAAATAAGAGTTGCCATCTTATTTATAACAATAGATAGTGTATATTTATGAAATTTAATCAAAATCGTTAGAGCTAATTTTGAGGAAATCTATTTCTTCTCTTTTTTGTCCATCAGTAAACTACCGTAAAATTTAGGGTTGGAAATCTAATACCACAAAGCTCTCAGTGGGACATTATGGAAATCTTTGATACCAATTTTTAGCTCAATCTGTAAAATAGTTTCGGCTCTAGACCGATGTACAGACAGACGGGCAGACAGAAATACAGCATGGCAAAAGAACACATTTTCTGTTTCAGGGGGTCGTGAAACATCGACATTCATCAAAATCTTGATTTAGATTTTTTTTAACGATCACAATACTTTCTCTCCGGTGTGTCGAAAGAAAGAAATAACATATTCGTAAAAATCATCGGAGATATTAATTAAAATTAACTCACTAGAGAAGGTAGGTTTTAAATTAATAGTCAGATAGAGTGGTAACGATAATTTATATTTACATAATCTCAATGTTTTAATTCATAAAAAGTATTGACAATTTTTTTACAATGTTTTATGTATATTAATTAGCATTATCGCATATAAATACAGTCATGATATTTTAAACAATCCAACAAATAAGAACAATAATATTTCTAAAAATGAACCTGAGACAGTTTCGGTAACTTCACTCATTTATAAAATATAGTATTTATAATAAATATTCTAAGTCCAAACGCACTCTAAAGTAGTAAAAACGTGTCATCTTTTTAGTTTTAATACAAAGTAGAAACACAAAATGCAATATTTTATAAACAATGACATTTTTATTAAATAGTTATGAATATGATTATATCAGTAATAGATTATATTGGTAGGAGTTTATCAAAGCAAACGACTTGGTAAGACCCTCTAAGCCAAGCTGACACATGGTAACCCTTGGTCAAAATGTTGATCAAGGGAGACCTCAATATTTGCTCCCAATTCATCCTGGAATGTACAACCTCACACAAACACAACATCCCTGAATGTCATCGTATACATCATTATCATAATTATGTGAAGGAACACTGGAATTTTATAAGAACGCAGGCAGATACAAATAAAATAAATCGATTTAAATTATTTAATTTAAAATCATATTTAAGTATACATTGTAAGTAAATCACCAGACACTAGGTCATTTGGCTAAACACTGCAGAGCAAAGATCTGGTGGCGAGCGTCCATTGAATGGGACAGTATAATTAAAAATAGTCATAAATATATTCATTAATTTCTACAGTCGAGCAATATAAGATTAAAAAAACACAATAAGTTTCTGGGAAATCCAAACAAATTGTATCAAAGCTATGGACTTATTCCCAAAAGGGACTATAGTTGAAACATATTCCGTGCAAGCAACACACTTAAATGTGAAGGGGATATATTTTACTGAAAGGCCATTCATTGCTGGCAATAGCAATGTCTTTTCTCCATGGCGATTAAGTAGCATGGCCCTAATTAGGAATTTCTCAACTACGCTTACTAAGTAAGAGTTTTAATAGCCCATACTTGGACATACTATATCCGAGAGGAAATAATTATACGCAGCAGATAAATCTACCTACACTTAATCCTTGCACAGACAGTGCGAAACAATAGACAATTGGCCTGAGCTATCAATAATAGCCTTATAGTAATATTCCCCATTTCCCCAAGTCATAAAAGGGATCAAAGCCACCTTAGTAAATAGCATTCTGCTATAAAACAAAATTTAGTTATTTGTCCCCAAATGTTACAAGGAATAATACAGCATTTTAATTCTTAATTTTTCATAATCATATTCTAAAAAAATTAGATACTGGCCCCTAGGAACATCGAAAAGAGATAACATGACTTCCACCAGAATTCATAGCATATTGAACCATAAATTGTAATGTGTAGTCAAAGAAAAACATGTCATAGTGCAAGATATTAAACTTAGTATGCTACAAAAATACAATACACAGATAAGAGTAGCATTCCAAAAACTTGAGGCAATAATATAAGACCTGAGAGTAGGCTACTTCTAAAAGAATTACAAATCTAAATGATTAATTGACATTAATGATTCGATGGGCAAAGTGCCAGCCATTAAACTGAATATAATCTCTAAAATAACCCAATACATTAAAGTAGACGTCTAACGTACAAATCCAACCAAGATTGAGACCTATTGATCCCTAAATGGTCCAGTAAACCTCGTCAGCGAGACCACCAATACCGTCAGAGATATCCGAGAGAGGTTGAATAGCATTAATAATATAATCCTCATATAGCAACGTGTTCTTATGTCGGTGATTGAATAATAAGTTTCATTTTGAGGCCCTAACATCAACATTTGTATGATTGGAATAGCGTGCTAAGGAGAAGTGAAGGAGCACACGTGTCTCCCCCTACGACGTTCTCGTCCAGTAGAATGGCGAGATACTATCACGTGATGTCTGCTTACCTCGGTAAGAAGAGTTGACTGGAGTGGGGCGCATCATGCGCTTGTACGTAGCGTTCCTTCTTTCTCTTCAAGTTGTCGTTGAAGTTGTGGCTCCAATTTAATTTGAGTGGGCCTTTTTAAAATGCAACTGGGCCCGTGAGTTGCACTAAAATTGTTCATGCAATAAGTTGAGATCATGGTAAGTAGAAACATATTGTCAGCAGTGTTTATTGGATGGTTTATAGGGTAGATATTTAGAAATTGATAATTAAAGTGTTGTGAAGTGTTCAAGACTTCTAGTCCGTCACAAAGCGTGTTGAGCTCGATTGACTATAGGGATCACATTGGATATTGAAAATACTTAGGGATCCACATTTCATATACGCGTATCTCAATAGTCATCTAACAAAGTAAAAATAATTACAGCTCATTACCCTATTATTAAAAAACGGAAAAGGGCAGGATGACCCTATTTAGATAGGCCAGCAAGGCTCGCACTATAATCTGTACAGAAATTTGTAACGTTTTATTTGCACTAATGACGTGATTGTTAGTCTTTAAATTTTGTTTCGAAGTCGTTTTCATAATACTCTTGAGAAATGTATGTATGTATGTATGTTGGTAAGCTAAGCTCTGTTGAGTATCTGGTTCCTATTCTTACAAGAAAATTGTTAACATACGCAAGTTCTGCCTAAAATCGCGCATATGTTGTGCGTATTTAAAATTGATTGGTGTAGAAGAAAGAGTACAAAGTATTTGGTAAACGCACCCCAAATTCCAGATTTCCTCAAACTATGTAAAATCCCCAGAGATCGTTATATCATCTGTTGTACGACATTTATGAAAAGAAGAATAGGGTTGCATTATATGTTTGTTAATAAGGTCGCTAGGCCACACAAAATTAGTGAAGTCTGCATGTTTGGCATGCCTACTCCAAGCCTTATATATGAGGCACTGGGGAATACCACTTGTTTTACGTGCTTAGCGTTCATCATAGCAGACCCAACTCATCTCCCGGCTCGCGCGAGGTTTGGGAGTAACAGGGAAAAGAAAACACCTGCGATATGACAGAAATGTGTGACGTGCACTCGTATTTGAATGATTACTCGACATTTTACGCGGTGACGATGGGGGGCAAAGCGATAAAGTTTCTTGTTAATAACTACAGTATATCCCTATTATAACAGAATGAAGGTTTTTGCACAATGCTTATATGTGAAGACATTCTAAAATGGTCAAAAACGGCCTTTTCAATGCAGTATTTTATTCAAATATAATTTAATATTGTAACAATGTTCAGCATTAGGAACTTATATTAACTTTTCATGTTTAATCAGAAATGATCCACGTGCAATAAGACGTGTTCGTGTAAACTTACGATTTCTAGCCGACTGTACCACAGAATGAATATCATAAATGTAATTACAAATTTTAATAAAGTTGTAAATATTATATTAATGCCAACATTTTACAGAATTAAAATTTATTAAATAGTCAAAGCGAGTATCTTAGATAATATTTATTTCATTAAATTAAAGTTAAAACATTGAATGATGGATTAAATAGCAAAGCTATTATATTTGTTAAAAAAATTTATAGCCGCATCTAAATATCATATTGTTTAAATTGAAAAATGACACCTGAACATGAGAATTGAACCTGGGACATTTGACTTAGCACGCCAAAGCTTTAACCATTTAGCTATCCAGGAACTGTCCCGTTCGCACGTCCATCACAGATTCTGCCTTAAAATATGTGCGGAGAAATCTCGGGGACCAGTACGACTCCTGGATCACTCAATGGTTACAGAATTGGCATACTATTTCAAAGTTCCCGGGTTCTATTCCCGTGTCCAGGTGTCATTTTTCAATATAAAGAATAAAAACATTGAACGAACACCTTGAGAGTAAATAAGACAAAAAATGCGTATATATGTTTAAATAAAAACTAATATAATCATTTCCATATTGGTTTGAAACTTATTTTATTTTGCTAGCCAAGATATTTATATTCGTTCATAGCTCATCTTCAACAATACAGAAGATGCATTCTAACAGTTGACTATAAATTTAATCGTGACATGGAAAATTCATGGCTATTGAGATGCTATTGAGTTCAAACGATTTTACTACGTTGATAAAAGTATTATTAACTTTTTGTTTAAAATAGCGTACCGCTGAATGGCACGCGTGTCATATATTTTACATCCCTGTTATTGAAGCTATTTGGAGCTGTCCTTCTTTAACAAATGTTTAAATATTGAAAGCCTCTAGAAAGTATTTTGAGTAGTTCGTTCCTTGAATCTAAAACAAAACAAAAATCTTTAATAAGTTATTTAAAGCGGTCCTCCTATAGACATTTTAATTTATTGGAAATGTGTTCAGTGTTATAATACTATTTAAAGCTTACCCGTTTGACGGTAATCAATAGTTATCATGAAACGTCGTGACATTTCTAATTTGGGGGCAAGTGTGTATGATAAATGTAACGCCACCTGTCGTAGCACGTAAAACTATTAGACCATGATACGAGTCTCTCATCCAGGCACGTAATATCGACAAATGTGTCGATCATCAAATTATTTGAACTTTTCCATATGGTGGAAGTTGAAAGAGACCAGTTCGTGGGAAAATATCCACGCACCCCCTCTGGCCTCAATATATGCAGAACAGTGGAGAATACATTCGAGTGAAACTAATGTTTTCAAAAGTTCCATCATGTGTTACGAATAAAGGGATATAATCTATCTGATATTATATAGTTATAATATCAGATATAAATAGTTCACCAATACTCTATGGTTTACTTTAAAATACCTTAGAAAAATAGTTTTAGGGAATGTGTGTTTTAGAAATGTACTATCTTAATAATGAATTCAATTAATTTTTTAATTCATACATTTATGTTACCTTAAATGTCAGATAGAAGCAAATAGTAGGATTGAACCCCGAACCCCCAGCATAGAAGTCCGACACCTTACCCCTAAAACTCCAGGTCACCAACCAATTTATTGTTTGATCAAATATGTTATAATCTATTATTTTATCACGTTTTACTACCCTTTCGATTTGTATGCATTTTCTACTATTCACGCTAATGTGTTAGGGATGAGCAAGGTTGAATTTAAAGGTCATGTATCAGTGTTTGCATGACGGAAGAGGAAAAAACCATTTAGTTAAAAGCCAACCTGAATAAACCCGACCAAGATATGAGCCGTGATCTCCCAGTCTATTATAAAAGTTGACCCTTGCTGTAAATTCACATGTTCACCTAAAAAACAAAAGCAGAACTGAAACGTGGCCACGTGACTAGCTGTAAACCTATCACAAGCCTTGTTGGTGCTATCTGTACAACTCGACCTAAAATAGCTTCATCTTGCATTTTCCAGCATGGCATCATCGGGGGACCCAATCCAATTTCAAAATCAACCAACTTAATCAGTAAGCATGCGCCACAAGGCGAAACACTACCAAAACTCTTCACACCAAGCTAGCAGCGAACTATCAAGACTCTTCACACCAAGCTAGCAGAGAACTACCAAGACTCTTCACACCAAGCTAGCAGAGAACTACCAAGACTCTTCACACCAAGCTAGCAGAGAACTACCAAGACTCTTCACACCAAGCTAGCAGAGAACTACCAAGACTCTTCACACCAAGCTAGCAGAGAACTACCAAGACTCTTCACACCAAGCTAGCAGAGAACTACCAAGACTCTTCACACCAAGCTAGCAGAGAACTACCAAGACTCTTCACACCAAGCTAGCAGAGAACTACCAAGACTCTTCACACCAAGCTAGCAGAGAACTACCAAGACTCTTCACACCAAGCTAGCAGAGAACTACCAAGACTCTTCACACCAAGCTAGCAGAGAACTACCAAGACTCTTCACACCAAGCTAGCAGAGAACTACCAAGACTCTTCACACCAAGCTAGCAGAGAACTACCAAGACTCTTCACACCAAGCTAGCAGAGAACTACCAAGACTCTTCACACCAAGCTAGCAGAGAACTACCAAGACTCTTCACACCAAGCTAGCAGAGAACTACCAAGACTCTTCACACCAAGCTAGCAGAGAACTACCAAGACTCTTCACACCAAGCTAGCAGAGAACTACCAAGACTCTTCACACCAAGCTAGCAGAGAACTACCAAGACTCTTCACACCAAGCTAGCAGAGAACTACCAAGACTCTTCACACCAAGCTAGCAGAGAACTACCAAGACTCTTCACACCAAGCTAGCAGAGAACTACCAAGACTCTTCACACCAAGCTAGCAGAGAACTACCAAGACTCTTCACACCAAGCTAGCAGAGAACTACCAAGACTCTTCACACCAAGCTAGCAGAGAACTACCAAGACTCTTCACACCAAGCTAGCAGAGAACTACCAAGACTCTTCACACCAAGCTAGCAGAGAACTACCAAGACTCTTCACACCAAGCTAGCAGAGAACTACCAAGACTCTTCACACCAAGCTAGCAGAGAACTACCAAGACTCTTCACACCAAGCTAGCAGAGAACTACCAAGACTCTTCACACCAAGCTAGCAGAGAGCTACCAAGACTCTTCACACCAAGCTAGCAGAGAACTACCAAGACTCTTCACATCAAGCTAGCAGAGAACTATCAAGACTCTTCACATCATTCTAGCAGAGAACTACCAAGACTCTTCACACCAAGCTAGCAGAGAACTACCAAGACTCTTCACACCAAGCTAGCAGAGATCTACCAAGACTCTTCACACCAAGCTAGCAGAGAACTACCAAGACTCTTCACGCCAAGCTAGCAGAGAGCTACCAAGACTCTTCACAACAATCTAGCAGAGAGCTACCAAGACTCTTCACATCAAGCTAGCAGAAAACTACCAAGACTCTTCACACCAAGCTAGCAGAGAACTACCAAGACTCTTGACACCAAGCTAGCAGAGAACTATCAAGACCCTTCACACCAAGCTAGCAGAGAACTACCAAGACTCTTCACACCAAGCTAGCAGAGAACTATCAAGACTCTTCACACCAAGCTAGCAGAGAACTACCAAGACTCTTCACACCAAGCTAGCAGAGAACTATCAAGACTCTTCACACCAAGCTAGCAGAGAACTACCAAGACTCTTCACACCAAGTTAGCAGAGAACTACTAAGACTCTTCACACCAAGTTAGCAGAGAACTACTAAGACTCTTCACACCAAGTTAGCAGAGAGCTACCAAGACTCTTCACACCAAGCTAGCAGAGAACTACCAAGACTATTCACGCCAAGCTAGCAGAGAACTACCAAGTCTCTTCACATTAAGCTAGCAGAGAACTACCAAGACTCTTCACGCCAAGCTAGCAGAGAGCTACCAAGACTCTTCACACCAAACTAGCAGAGAACTACCAATACTCTTCACACCAAGCTAGCAGAGAACTACCAAGAATCTTCACACCAAGCTAGCAGAGAACTACCAAGACTCTTCACACCAAGCTAGCAGAGAGCTACCAAGACTCTTCACACCAACCTAGCAGAGAACTATCAAGACTCTTCACACCAAGCTAGCAGAGAACTATCAAGACTCTTCACACCAAGCTAGCAGAGAACTACCAAGACTTTTCACACCAAGCTAGCAGAGAACTACCAAGACTCTTCACACCAAGCTAGCAGAGAACTACTAAGACTCTTCACACCACGCTAGCAGAGAACTACAAGGCGAGGATATTTGAGGTAGCTTGTTAAGCTAGGGCTACACGGAGCTGACACGCACAGAACAGAATGTTCCAGAAGGTGGCTACAATAGCCGAATGTGACGGAAAATTCGAATGCACATGTGCGCCTCTACATTCTTGCCACCTGTCATCGACAGTCGTGTTGTGGAATAAGAATGCTCAAAGTGTTTTAGCTTGAACTTCACTTCATAACGAATAGAAAAATAAAATGTGTAACATATATTATGTGGCCCACATAGCAAAAGGTTTGGAGACCCCTGCCTTAGATTACCAATTAAGAAAATATGCTAAAAGATACATATTAACAATTTAAGCACGCTATATAAATAATTAATATTGCATAATCCAAATGTAATTTCTCGAGCTGTATGTATCCCGTGAACAAGACCTGTCTGCACGATGCTTTGAACATTCAATCGACATTGTTTTGTCCTAACTTTATTTATATATTATGTAAGTTTTTGTAACTCATTTTTTAACGTGTAATACATTTATTTTATACTTGTCATCAACTTATGTTTTAGTCCAGTTGATGATGTTTTATTAATTAGATGTTAAATTATTCATATCTGATAAAATGTTGGTCACTAGAAGTAAATCGTAGCCATACTTTTAAATTATAATTGTATTTAATACATCTACCAACTCAGTAACGGTCTCAATTCATTAAATTATTATTTATATATATATATATATATATATATATGCAATTTTCTTTATGTGTGTGTGTATACATTTCTAGAGCATTCTTTCTAAGATCTTAACTTTAATTATAACCACTCCTTACTTTCAATTATATTTAGAATATTTTCTAGAAAATTTTTACTTTAAGCCTTCTCATCAAAGCTGAATCCTGGCACAGCTTTATTTTAGCACTGCGTCTTACTACCCGTTCAGGTTATACCCTTATGTACTAGTTACGCTAATAGTTTTAGGGATTAATAGTATTTGAATGGAGGGAGAGTGGAAGACGAGTCTGGAAAAAACTCAGTACACCCGATCGAGATTAGAACCTCGAACTCTCCATAATCACAGTCAATTAAATCATGCAATTATTAATTTCCTGTCTTCGAAGGTAAAATATGTACTCCATCGATGTGTGTACGGACTAAACGTCAATATCATCTAGCTTTGTTTGTTTATTATGAGACGGTCAAGGTTTGAATCCAAGCTAGGTGCCCTGAGGATAGTTTTCCTTATTTCCCCCAGTATTTCTCCAGGCCAATCAGAGTATGTTTACTCTAAAACACTGCCTTCCTCGTCCTTATCGCCTGCTTAGTTAATTATAAATATCGCTGATGGCTAGTAAGACTTGGTGTGGAAATATAGCAATATGCTGCGTGTGAGAACATTTCTATACATTTCTTGTGATACTATTGCTATATGCTTCTTGCAACACCATTGTTATTTACTGCATTTGCTAATATTGCTATATACTTCTTGTGATACTATTGCTATATGCTTCTTGCGACACCATTGCTATTTACTGCATGTGATCCTATTGCTATATACTGCTTGCGACACCATGTTATTTACTGCATGTGGTACTATTGCTATATACTGCTTGTGATATTATTGCTATATACTTCTTGTGACACCATTGTTATTTACGGCATGTGATACCATTGCTATATACTTCTTGTGATACTATTGCTGTATACTGCTTGTTATACTATTACTATGTACTGCTTGCGACACCATTGTTATCTACTGCATATGATACCATTGATATATACTTCTTTTGATACTATTGCTACATACTACTTGTGATATTATTGCTATATACTTCTTGTGACACCATTGTTATTTACTGCATTTGATAATATTGCTATATACTTCTTGTGATACTATTGCTATATGCTTCTTGCGGCACCATTGTTATTTACTGCATGTGATACCATTGTTATATACTGCTTGTGATACTATTGCTATATACTTCTTGTGATACCATTACTATATATTGCTTGTAGTATAATTGCAAGCAAGTATCTGTTCAAGCCCTCTAATAAAGTGGAGCGCCAAGCGATGAAATGTATTGACTTTGATAGATTCGTAAAAATCCAAAGTAATGTAAGCTAATATTCACCAGTTTTGAGAGATGTGTTGTTTAAATAAAGCCTGTATTTAAATATGAATGAGAATTTCACAGCAGTCACTGAGAAGTATAAGTTATTATAAACTTTAAACTGCCATTAACAAAGTATGAGTCCCAAACAAGTACACCACAGTTTAATTAAAGGAATTGTAAATGATTTATTTCCATACCCTGTCAAATTTAATATGGATTTATTTCTAAAAAACAAACAATTTTCTTTTCGCTACCCCATATATTTAGTAGTTGTTTACCCTTTTGTTAAATATATTAGTAAAAATGTAGTTATGGTAAATTAAAAACATTTGTGAATGTGTTTTATAAATTTTGGTTTTATATATATATATATATAAAAATTCGAAGAAGGAAAAATTCAAAGATTTTAAATTGTTGGTTTTTTGAGAGTTCAAAACAGAATCAAGGAATAATTTTTAAGTTTGCATGTAATCGTAATAAAACTATTCTGTTTAAGAAAACCAAATAGTGTGGATATTGTGGATGCATGCAAATGCACTTGTAATCACCTGAAATATTAAATATACACTTTATTATAAATAAGCCACTTTTATTTACTTGGCCATGAACGATTCTAACACTCAGGAGTAATTAAGTTGTGTGACTAACTTTGTTTTACTAATGTGTACTAATTTATTCTAAGGCGTTGACTACTCTAAACTTCTTCGCCGCACTAAGAAAAAGTATGTCACTTATTCCTATCTTGATATAGTTCTATCCAGTCCACCTCATTACACCCTATCCCTATCTTGATCTAGTTCTATCCAGTCCACCTCATTACACGCTATCCCTATCTTGATCTAGTTCTATCCAGTCCACCTCATTACACCCTATCCCTATCTTGATCTAGCTATATCCAGTCCACCTCATTACACCCTATCCCTATCTTGATCTAGTTCTATCCAGTCCACCTTATTACACCCTATATCTTTGAGGTCCATTCTAATGTTATCTTCCCATATGAGTTTATGTCTTCCTAATGGACTCTTCCCATTGGTTTGTAAGTCAATACCCTAAACACGGTTATAGATTCTCCCATTCGCACTGCAGCTCTTGCCCACCCTAATCTGCGAGAGTTGACTACCCTAAGAGTTCCAGGTGATGATATGATTATAGGGTATCTGACTCATCATTATGTAACATCCTCAACTATCCCCTAAATCCATCTTTTGTTTGAACCAAATATATTCTTAAGTACTCTGTATTATAGCACCCTAAATTTATTCTGGTCATGTAAGGTAAATTACAAATTTCACAACCATAAAGAACAACCGGTAAATGATTATTTTGCATATTTAGAGTTATACTCATGACAAAAGGCGAGTTGTTAACAACTTACTGACTAGGTAATATCGTACAATTTTCGACCGGAAGCTTACAAATGTCTACGCTAAAGTCATTATTACTAGTTGAAATCCTTGTCTTTTAATATGGGTCGAAAATGTATGATAGTAAGTTTGTGTAATTATGACGAATGACGTAAAATCTCCAGTAAAATTTAAATAGTTGTGGAAACAGTTTTTCATATGAGGGGGCTATCTTGACAATTCAACACAAACACGAGGTAGAGGAACCAAACGATTATTTAGTGTAACACAACGTGTTCTTAACCTGACGGGAGTTTTGTATTCATTAAATTAATGAGATTGGGAGAAAAAAGGTAGAATTTAGAGAAAAATTACTAGAATGTTTGTAGATAATAAGTGTAAATCACTAAAGAAAAACAAGCGTATAGCCTGAACAGGTAATAAGACGTGGTGTTAAATAAATAACTAAGGAAAAACCACCCTCAACATACCTATACAAGATTTGAGCCCCATCCTCCCAATAACTGACAAACTGGACTATATAAGTCCGACGTTTAATCGATGTGACCGTAGCTTTGGAAAATTTATTTAGCATATAGCATATAAATAACTCATGATTGTATAGCTTTATTTTCTTTACGTAAAGAAGTTGACTAGCCAGTATTAGATTTTACGCTTACCTGTAATCACCTGGACAAAAGAGATCACGTCTTGTTTGGTTTAGTGGTGATGAGGATGTCAGGGCTTGAATCCCAGTTGGGTCTACTGAAGATGTTATTTTCTAATTATTTACCACGCTCCCTCTATGCCCATGAGGACACTCTTCTATTCTCTCTACCTTCATTACCACGTCAGTAAAATTCAATGGGGGGAGCCCGGGTGAGCAGTAAGACTAGTGGCACAAAAACATTCCACCAGACCAGAGTTCTATCCAGTTTGTTGTATGGTATTTGTATCCAAGTATCTACAAAATAAGATCCTCTGATTTCATTCCAGGCAGCGGATGACGCATTAGATTTAAGGTCAGAATGAAGCCAACGTGAGTTACGGTAAATATTTTGGAAGTTTTTAAAAGTAAAACAAAATTCGCCAAAATAAACTAAATATTAATTTGCTTAATTTAATTCTATACATATTGTAATGCCAACACCATTTTTTTTATAACGCCTATAAATTAAATTACGTGACCCGCTAGACTTCAAAGTTAAAAGAACTGCCATTGTATTTTATCTCGCGGCGTTAGGAAAGAAACTGCAATAAGAGTAATAAATAAAGAGTTCGTAACACATAAATTAACCATGCATATGTCCTTTATAACAACAAACTAGAATGTGTAGCTAATTAAAGGTTCTGGAGTTAAGAGTTGATTACATTTAAAGAGAAAATCATGTTAAAGTTTATTTTATTTCCAAACATGTTTGAAAAGTCAATTTGTTGTGACCTGGCATGATTTTTTACTAAAAGAACTCCATACCAGAATGGGTCTGCAGAGTCTGGGGCATATTAATGTGTCATAATTCTATTTAATCACATTGTTTGAAGAGGTCATACTAAATAAAAAAATGGGTGTGTGTACTTATGTACGCGCGAGAAGTTATACTTCTTTGGCATCATTAAAAAATAGTTTTTAATTGCATGCAAATAATTAATTACAATAAAATGATAGTATTTAGTATTAATTATGTTAAATAATAATATTTTAATTTATATCAATAAATAATACATACGAATAGTTAACCTCAATTTTATTGGAGCACTTGAAAAAGTCTATAAGCACAATTTTTTTCACTAATATTTACGAATAGTAAATAATATTAATCAAAATATTCAATTTAAATCACTACTGAATATAATTTATTAGCACATATATAATTCGCACTTGTATGAAACTAAAACACGTGTTGTGAATGTAGAAACTAGAAACATGTGGATAAATATTATATATATGAAAACAGTGATCAGAGGCGACGAGTGTACCATAGAGAAAGGAATAACATAGTATACATTTCTCTATGAGCGTACCAACATGGACGACTAACAGAGGTTCTATTTCTATTTTGTTGGTAGCTTTTTTTTTTGAGACTTAGTGAGCGGTTTACCTTCAACCTGTTACTTTTGTGTTACAGTGATGCGCGCGCATCTTAAAATTTCACTCTCATAATTTTTTCATAACGCGCCTAAAGAAGTATAACTTCAAAAATGTCTTTATAAAAATAATGTATTTAATTTGGATATCCCGATTAGCTCATAATATTAATAACATTGTCCAAGGGTAGTTTTACTAAATCTCGCTTCGGATGCCACATGGTCCAACGTGCTACTCTCGGAGTAGACTAGACTGCCGATAATGGGGAGATCGAGGTTTGAATCTCGGTTTGGTATATTGAGGGTGGTTTTCCACTCTGTATCCAAGTAAATGTGCGCACACTCTTTATAAATTTAACCTTTCTCATCCCTAAGACGTCCATTTTTTTAAAGTAGTTAGAGGATTACAATGGGGATAATTCTTTATATTACATCAGAAGTTTTTTTAAATTTCATTTTTCTGAACTTTCTTCCATAGAATATTATCGCCAACAATTTATATTGGATCTATATGACCACCTTTAAGGATTACAGTCTTTAACCCTGTCCAAGTTCCTTTATTAAATAAAGCTAATCTATTAACATCAGGTGTTACTCGCATGAGCTCATCCTGGACTTATAAAAAATAATTAGCACAAGAGCGTTCTACACAAATGGTTAGTAAGACGTGGTGCTAAAAAATATTTATAATGGAAGACGTATATTGGTTTTTATCTCTTTGTCCGTCCAAATTTTATGAGAGCTCTAAGGCTTTTCCTCTTCTTTATCCCTCTAGTACGAAGCATGACGCAACTCATAATAGGAAGAGAGGTTGATTGAAGGGTATTATTGATAGGACGTTGAGTGTGGTCAGCCTATATACCCCAGGGAGAGGGTTAGTACCAATCGGACCTTCACAAATGAGCGTCAGGAGAGAATTTGGTTCAATTCAATAAATCAGGTTGCAGGGAGCATCGCTTACATTCCGAGGAAAACATCCACACGACACGTTCGATGTCACTAAATGAATAATAATATTTAGCACCACGTCTTACTACCCGTTCGGGTTATACGCTTTAAGTACTAATTACGCTAATGGGTTAGGAATTGGGAAGGTTGAATTAGAGGAAGTGAACCCACATTTGCGTGGAGGGAGAGTGGAAAACCATTTAGGAAAAACCACCCCCAGTTCACCCGACCTAGATTCGAACCTTGATCTCCCCGTCCTCAGCAGTCGAGTTCAACACGACAAGCGCGTTAGCCAACCACGCCACCGAGGCGGGTCATTAAATAAAGATATTTTCATTTACTTCTATACAAATGTTAAATTTAATAGTTTTATTTAAAATTAGATCAAGTATCCGGTGGTACCGTACCTGAGATTGTGGTTAATTCATCATAATCATGAACAGCTTACAGCCAATGGCTGGGTCTGTAAGGAACGTAAGTCTCTCCTCAAGTTTCAACCCCTCGTCCACGTCGAGGGAGATGTGCAGTGGCACAAAGCAGGGGAGTGTTTGTGGGGGTGAATCACAGTGGGGACTATGTGTGCCTCGTGACCACTTTGGTAGCTGAAGGAACCTTGAAAAGTGATGGCTGGTAGTAGTTCAAAATAACTTTATTTAAGGTTCTGTAACTATAAATTCAGTTAAATGATGAAAATCATCAATCGAGCGTACATACTCGACTGGTGAAATTAATATGGGCCTAGAGAGCTAGTAGTGGATGGATGCATTTTGCTTTCAAAATATGAACATGAAGCCTAGAAAAGGATTGTAATTAATGAAAATACATAATACAAAATTTTAAATTACGGCTTGAGGCGCATATGTGATAATTATGTTCATGCACTGGGTCTAGTAACATTTTAAATATCAGATTTCTGCGTGTGGTAGGTATCTCTAAACGCTCGTGACAGACAAACAAACTCTTTTGGGATACCTTGATTGACGAATTTAAATCTTATAGCACAGTCCAAAGTAGTTTATACATAACTTTTGGAAATTTTGAAATACCCCATTTCCCCCACCTCCACTTAGACATTTAAAATATTTAAAATTTATTGGTGAATTTGGAGTGATCCTACCATACTTATGGCATTTTTTTAACTCTCCACATATACTAAAAGTATACATTGGTTTGAGCGCGAAACAAAACCACAAATATAGTGTCTCTTTGGGTTGAAATGTATTATGTAATAATTACTTTTGGATGTTTAGTTGATTTGGTGGTCAAGTCATACAGAAATAAATGAATCACACTTTAAATAGGAGAATACATCATTGATCACATCGTTTAAGACAGGATATTTGAAAAAAATATCAATTTTATTTTAATGGATTTTAATATAAAGAATATAGCTTTTGTGGTTAACCCTTTTAGTGGCAGGCCTATTCCAGAATTCACACGCGAACAATGCAAGAGGCCCTTTAAGTTTTATATGCGAAGAATACCACAGCTATTTCCTCATTTTTGTTGGGGTTTGCAAGAAAATTAGCCAAACCTTTATTTATGAAGAAATTATTTGGATTTTTCCATCATTTTAATCAGCATGTACTTTTTCTTAATAATAATAAATTAATACAATTTAATTAAAATCATTTGATTTCCAAACTTTAAATTTAATTTTAGATTTTTTCAAAACTAACACTAACTAACATATTTAAAAATGGGTGTGTGTAATTATGTACGCGCGTGAGAAGTTATACTTCTTTGGGATCATTAAATAAGATTTATTGTAGAGATTTAGATATTAGACATTAATAATAAGTATTTAAAATTGAAAATTAATAATTTAATAATATATATATAATTATTAAAAATAAAATTTAGAAAATAATAAATATATATGACATAATTTGTACTAAATATTATAAGATTCTTAATTTTAAATATTTATTATTGATTATTTAATATTTTAAAAGTAAATGAATAAATTTAATAATAAATTCAAAAATTGAATTTAAGTTTATTCATTTTTTAAATATTTATTATTTTCTTAATTTAATATTCACTTTTCATTTTTATCAAAAAGTTTTCATTAAATTTGTTCATTTATTTTTATAAATATTTATTATTTATTCAATTTAATAATAAATATTAAAAATTAATATTTTAATTTGATGTTCGATTTAAATTTTTATCACAAATTTTTTATTAAATGTTTTATTAATTTTATTTCTTTATTTTGTAAATATTAAATAACCAATAATAAATATTTAACAATAATAATTTAATAATATTTAGTATTAATTATGTTAAATAATAATATTTTAATTTATATCAATAAATAATACATACGGATAGTTAACCTCAATTATATTGGAGCACTTGAAAAAGTCTATAAGCACAATTTTTTTCACTAATATTTACGAATAGTAAATAATATTAATCAAAATATTCAATTTAAATCACTACTGAATATTATGTATTAGCACATATATATTATTCGCACTTGTATGAAACTAAAACACGTGTTGTGAATGTATAAACTAGAAACATGTGGATAAATATTATATATATGAAAACAGTGATCAGAGGCGACGAGCGTACCAAGATGCGCGACTAACAGAGGTTCTATTTCTATTTTATTGGTAGCGGTTTTTTTTCGTGACTTAATGAACGGTTTAGCTTCAACCTGTTACTTTTGTGTTACAGCGATGCGCGCGCATCTTAAAATTTCACGCTCATCATTTTTTCATAACGTGCCTAAAGAAGTATAACTTCAAAAATATAATATATACGTTTCACTATTATTTTGTTGTCATGCATTTAGATTTATACAAGGAAATAAAGTTTTAAATATATATGATTATAAATAGGAATTACAGAAATTTTTATTTGACATTCCACACTAGATATTTTTTGTCCATTATTGCATACACTATAGCAAGATTTATTATATTGTTTGCCTCATGAATAAATATTCAGGCATACACATAATAAATTATGTGTTTCAAAAACCCTTTTATAATGATAATTTAATAATTTCTACACTTTGTATAAATTTATAAAGTTATTACGCCTATCTACTTACATTGTTAAATAAATATTTTCATTCACATGGCAAAACTAAACTCAGAACAATTTTATCCGTTCATTTGAAAACTGTTTACTAAACTATTAACTCCAGGTAGGTGACCTGGTGGTCAAGGGGTAAGGTGTCAGACTTCTGTGCTGGCGGCCGGGGTTCAATCCTCGGTCCCGGCACAGATTTATCTAATTTTCAAACCCTTCCTTCACCTCTGACAAGCCATCTTGTGAATATGGGGAATGCCAGGTCTCCACCGTGGTTCGGATTCCACGTTAAACTGTAGGTCCTTCATTTCGTCTCACAACCACCCTTCCATTACACATTAGCGTAAGTGCGTATAACCCGAATGGGTAGTAAGACGTGGTGCTAATAATAATAATAATAATATTATCAGTATGAATGTGAGCCACACTTATGTTTTACCATGTGGCTCGGCATTGCACTTAGAACACTGAGTAAGTGACCGTCCACCATTGTAAGTGTACTAACCTTCCAGTTCCAACAACAACTATTTACAATTAATTTTTGTTGCCAACCTTATATAAAATAATAGAAGGAAGTGTTCTCTTTCCAGAAATATATTACACTATTGCACTAGCTAAGAGGTAAAGCAAGAACTAGCTCAAATCTAGAGACATCGTCGGCTCTGGCACTTTTAACGGTAGTAAGCGGGGCCGATCTGATCGGTTCGTGGCACTAAAAGGGTTAACTGACGTCCAAGTCATATATATGCGAAATTTCAGCACCATCGGTGCAGTGTTTTGGGCTTTATTAAGCAACACACAAATAAACACAAAGACCAAATTTTATTTTTATATATTGGTAGGATTCTAGAGACTAGACTTATAAACATATTTATTGTTTATAGTGTGCATTTTCAGTAACTTTATGGCATACACTTTCAATACAAATCTGTACTTTCAATGGGTTTTTTCAGCACCACTTGTTACTTACTACCCATCCGTGTTACATGTATATTTACTAATTACGATAATTTGTGAGAAATGAGGAAGATTTAATTTATATGAAGTGCACACGCATTTTCGTGGACGGAGAGTGCAAAGCTATTCATTAAAAATCAGCCTAATTACATTCGACCATGATTCATACCCTGATCACCATGTCATCATCAGTCTTGTATATTGTGACAAGGGCATTTTGGATTGAAGAAGGTTTTCTTTAAATGTCGATATATTAAGTTTTAATTTTGTATTTATATTTTTTTATTATAATCAATTTTATAATTAAAATTTACAAGTTATACTAAATATGTCGATATAGGGTGAGTGAATTGTTTAAATAGTTTAGAGTTTAAGGAAATTAAATTTTCAAAAACTTTAGTACATTTTTCTAAATTAAAATTATTTTATCTTAAAATGTGTTAAAAGTTGATTTATCTTATTTAAAGTGTAAATCATAACTCAAATAGACACCATAGTTGATGTCTTGCCTGATGGTACAGGGGTAGGTCGTATCAATACAACAGGTTTGGGAGGAAGCAGCTAAAGGTAACTAACTACATGTTTTCCCAATAGGCAGCCATGGCTCTCTTCTGGGGGATATCAGGCCCGAGCTTGGAGGCTACTTAGTTCGCCATGGAGCGTACAAGTTTAGCAGAACTGTATCGCTGCGGTTGGGTTATTTATTTAAACTCCTTTACAGTTACTCAGCGAAACTTTTGGTAACAGTTTAACAGAAGGGATGCATCATACACCAACTTCATCCATCTCTGAGTTGTAAAATGGTAATACGAAGGATCTGTTAAGGATGAAAAACCATAAGGAAGGCTAAAATATGATCGAAGAGAGGAATACCCCCTGAGTGTTAATTGTAATCACCCGTAGTCCAAGACGATCAATAGTCAATCAAGCTGCTGCTGTTAATCAGTCAAGGAGATCTGTTAGATGGATGATAAAAAGCTTAAAAGGTCATTTCCATGAAATTCCAGGGATTCATTTCATTTATTCACTTAGGTTATAGTAGAAGTATAACCACAACTTATAAATTATAAGAATCACGTATCAGAAAATGGTTTTCTTCTGAATCGTGAATATTAAAATTCATTTTTCACAATAACAAACAAAATTATTATTATTATTATTATTATTATTATTATTATTGGGCTAACGAAGGTCCTGTATACAAGTAAGGTATTAACGTAATACAATAATATTTCCTAACTCTTTTCATTCTTTCCAAATAATAATGGTAGAGGTGATGCACTATAGCTGCCAACTACTTAGAGTGATGGGAAAATGATTTTCCAACTACTCATTATTTTAATGTACAAAAATATATATTTTTGTGTGTAGTAAACGCACATGTATTAAAAAATGGTGCCTTAGAAACATGCTTGGATATAAATAATTAATGTAAATTGTGTAGCGTAATATCAAAATTGTTATACATTTAAGTTTTAGTAATATTTATCTATTACAAAATATTGTATCACGATATATTTTATGTACTATAAATAAACAAGAATAATAGTAATTCAAATTATTTTACTTTTATAGTTATATAAAGATTACGTGCATGCACTGATTCAAAAAAAGAATTTTCAATTAAATGGATTAATTCTTATAATATAAAGAACTAATGTGTTTAACGATTAAAACCTTTATTAGTCAAACCTGGGAGAACAGCTTAACGATTTGATAGTGATACACAAATATATAAACTGTATAAGTGATGAAAAATAAGCGGGAATCTTTTCGTTAGTATGGTTTCTAACCTTTTTGAATGTAACAGATCGTCCCATATTTCATTGCATCTTTTATCCTCAATCAAAGACCAGGGATACAAAATATCTCTTATTTTTAAAACGTACTTAATTGAATATTTATTTATCTGTTCTACGATGGCGATATGGCTTTAAGCATCAGAAAGACGAGGTTAAATGAATATTGACGGTGGTTTGATAATGTCGGGAGTGTAAAGAGAATGTAATGAAGGTTGAGTACTCACGTCCCAATTCCACTGGCCAGACTTGCTTGGTCTCAACGTGCCTGGGAATCTAAAAACAAACATATAATATGCATCTAAAGGATATTTGGCTAAAAGCTTGGTTTAGTGAACGTTTATTGGAGATGTATATTTACTACGGATGTAAATAGCATAGCAAGGTTTGGAAAAAATCCAAACCATAAAAAAGAGTTTTGATGGAAACTGTTTCTTAAGAACGTGCATCATAGCAGGCCCAACTCAGCTCCCATGCAAACAAACACTACTGGAATATGTTTAGGAAATGCACGCAATAAGAGGCCACACTGAATCACGTTTTCAAGTTTGACTGACCTGAAAATGGTATTGGTATTGTTATTTTTAGATCACTGCATCTTACTATCCTATCAGGTTATACGCATATATTATAGTAGGGACATCATATCCGCGGGTAATACGTTCCTAGATCTACCACGGATACGTGAAACCACGGATAATACAACGTGATAGTCATATAACATACAGAAATAAGGTAAGGTTTAATTGATAAATTATTCAGAGTAAGACATTACCAACATTATACAGTACATAATAATAAGTACTGTATACTACAGTGTACTTCCTATTCTCCATTCTTCTTGTTGCAACGATCACTGATGATGATGATGATTATGGTGATGATTCAACTAATACACATAATAGGCACGTTTGTGCTGATAATAGTACGGCTGGTTCTCGCTTGACGCGTGGTTTGAAACTTATAAACAATTTTGTCTTTAAATAAAAATAAATAAAATTGGGCAGCGGTAAACCGCGGATACTGAATCGGCGGATACGGAGGTCCTACTGCATTCTAATGGGGCAGGGATGAGGAAGGAAGAATTTTGTTTAGAGCTAATCTACCTACATTTGCGTGGAGTGAGTGTGAGAAACCATTTAAGAAAAAAAAACCTTAGTGGACCCGAATGGGATTAAAACCCCCATCTCCTGTCATCAAAAGGCCACTAGAACACGATAGTGACGCCTCATGGCATTTTTCCCCCAGACCGACAAATCTGAAACAAAACAGAAACTGTGTCGAGTTCGATGAAACTGCAACTCGAAAATAAATACATTTTGGAAACTCCTGTCTCAGACAACTGTTTTTGTCAACAATTGGAAGTCCCAGCCCGAGGAGGAAAAGATCAAAAGGTTTCATAGTTTAATTTAGTTTTTGTAAAACAGTCTGCCCGGCGGATATACCACCGCAACAGAGTTGAACAAAACCTTCCTCTATCGTCATCATCCTGCAAGGATTTTAACCCCATGCTACATGCTTTGTTCGGGTTAATTTCTAAATCAGTTGTGCACACTCGCACAAAATTGTGAAAAGAAGATCGCTTTTCTCAAGTCGGCCATCATTTCCTCCGTTACATAATCTTTTTGCCGTTTCAAAAGCGAACGCGGCCAGTACCTTGGCCGCTGCCGTTCTTTCTTTAGATCAACAGTAGTCATTGGATAGGTTTTAACATTTTCTACATAACCATTACGTAAAAATATGCTGTACCCAATTTAAATAACGAATTAAGGTTCTAAGCTGTTGTAAACATACTTAATGGCAATTGAAAACCCGTCTTTCATCTACATGCCGCCAGAAATACATATCATTTGAACGACACACTTTTCCTTAGTTTCCACAGCGTCACAGGTAACTGGAGAATTACTTTGTTTAGTAAGCTCCAAAGAGTATTTATACAATGTTGTGTAGGGTGTTACCGGGTTAAACGGCTAAACTTTGGGAAGCGGTAGTGGATCAAAAAACTAGCTCAAAATATTGTTGGGAAATTTTCTCGTTTTAGCTTCCTTTTCGTGAAAACACATAAAACTAAATAAAAACCCGTTTTTCTGCAGATTTCCTCGGCAATGGCTTAATAACTTGTTAATGTTCCTCAAAGATGTATAGGTCGTGCTGGACCGGTGGCTTAGCCTCTACGTTCACCTGATTTAACGCCATTCAGGTTTAATTTCGCTACCTTACAGGTAGAGATATTATTGTGATTGTTAAAATAAATCGAACTTGAGATTTTGATGAGTGTCATAGTTTCATGATCCCCCAAAATCCGAAAACGTTGTTTTCACAATGCCTTCTCTCTGTACCTAGGTATAGAATCTAAACTATTCTACCAGTTAGGCAAACAATTTCTATCTAGGGTTTTTATAGTGTTTCCCCGGGGCGTTTTAGAATTGGATATCTAACCCTAAAATTAAGGATAGTTTTCTTAAGGCCAAAAAGAGAGAAAATCGATTTCATCAAATTCGGCTCTAACGATTTTGATTGACATTCTTATCTAAGCGTTGATGAAGCTTATAAACAAAATGGATGTTTTCATTTTACCATGAACATGACATTTAGGGTAATTTACAGAAGCGGGAATTTCTATATCTTCATAACTATTTGATGTACTAAATAATTTATCATTGAATCATTGTAGTACTAATAAAATTAAAAACCTTTTATCCATAGTATTTCATTATAAAACCAACAGTTTCTGATATTTTGACATATATTAATACTAGTTTGTGAGCTTTAGTTGTAAAGAGATATTACTTAAGTCTTAACTCAATAATTATCTGATGTCATATGTTACGATACCTTTTTCTTTTCTTGTTTGAACTTATTTTGGCCGTTAAAATATTGAAAGTATTGGGTATAATGAATGATTAAGTTATGATCTGACTACAACTTTAATGCTTAATAAAATAGTGAAGTCCCCCCACCATTATTGTACCCGAGCGTCACACAGTTCACCCGAGTCCTCCCGTAATTTTAAACAAGACTGCCTGATTTGCTCGGCCCAACCCTCCTTAATACCTTGGTTGGACCGCTATTTACTGGTCATTACAGTCCTGTCCTTCTTCACCTTGTTTGAATTTGCACCAATGGGAACTTGGCAAATTCCAACGGTGAAGAAGGAACTCGAAGTTTAATAATTTTGTTTCCCCTTCCTGATGGTTAGGCCGCCGACTCAGTTTCCTCATCTGGTTGAGCGCCCCTTCCCCACCCACCCCCAGGAAAGGGAGACAAATCAACTGTCGTTTTCTGCATATTCAAATATTATAGATAATTTGTCCTTATCACATAGTATAAGTAAATATGTAAGGCTCTCAAAATGTTGATGTTATTTTTCCTTTAACATTTTCGAAGAAATGTTTGTACAGCAATGATCTCTATCATTTTAGATTCAATAGTCAATACTTTATTTTATTGGTCTAAATTTATAAATCAGTAATTTAATAACATTTATATAACCATAAGTTGTTCAACCCCTAGTAAAATGTCGAAAATTTCAAATGGAAAATTTCAAATGGAAGTGTAAATTTTAATACGAAGTTATGACCCTTGTGTACCAAATATAGAATTTTTTTATTGGTCCACATATAAAAATGAGTATTTTAAGTATTTAAAAATTTAAAACCGAGATTAAAAAGGGCTTTAAGTAAGTATAGCGTAATTTGTGCTCGGGTTTGCTGGTGTATAATATTTCGTCTCATATAGATGACGAATTTTGAGTAAATATTTGCATTTCTAAACAATTGCGTGATAAATTCAGTGTGGAGTTCTGTACCATTTATATTTGTATGAGAAGCTCTCGAACCAAATGAGTATGATGCGTGTGAAGAAATCACAATCGCACAATGTCGGTCAGCCACTCATTCTGTATTTGATAGATGCAATACTTCTCTTCGAGATGGAGGCCATCTAATCGAACAAAATAAATAAATAAAATAATGTGTTTAAAACCTATCAATTTTTTTTAATTGTTTTGATTTTTTTGCTGTTTGCGCTAAAAGGAAGCTAAAACCAGCAAATCTCTTAAATGTATTTTGAGTTAGCTTTTTGATCCACTACAACCTCTCAAAGTTTAGCTGTTTAACCCCGGAACAAGATGTATAGTTTTTTAAATAACACCATACCTACAGAAATAATAAAAAAAACTTGAATAGCATAATCAGTTTTGACCCATGAATTAAAAATTAGGTTATATTTCTAGTCTGGTGCAACGAAGTGGATTCTCCCCATTAAAGGCAATTATGAGTGCTTTTTTTATAGGTACTGATAATATTTCTTCAAAATGATAGTAACTTCAGAACACATGACAATATATCAAGTAACATTTCTTGGTATCAGATAAGACCCTTTCTATGTAAATTTGACCTTACATTCACTGAGTCATAATCAAGTTCATTTAAGGCAAGAAGCATTACTTTTAAACTTGTAACCGATTCTGATTCTGTAGCTCTAGATTGTGTGTTACTAATGTTGTGATAGTAACTGGAAGGAATAAACTGAGTAGTTCAAACGAGTGTCTAATGATTTATACACTGATTAATGTTTGGGGGTATGACTGGGCTCAATTAGATTGAAATTCCAACTTTCTTGTTTATTGTCCGTAGACGTCCGTTCAACTAGACCAAGACCAATGTGTCCGGGTGCTTTCTGGTGGTATGAATGGCCCAATTAGATTGAGTCCAAGACTAACTCATTGATTGTCCCTGGACCCTTGCCCAATAACTCAAGGTCTGTATAATGTCTGGTGGTATGAATTGCCCCATTAGATAGAGTCTTAGACTATCCCATTGATTGTCCCTGGACCCTCGCCCAATAACTCAAGGTCTGTATAATGTCTGGTGGTATGAATTGCCCCATTAGATTGAGTCTTAGACTATCCCATTGATTGTCCCTGGACCCTCGCCCAATAACTCAAGGTCTGTATAATGTCTGGTGATATGAATTGCCCCATTAGATTGAGTCTTAGACTATCCCATTGATTGTCCCTGGACCCTTGCCCAATAACTCAAGGTCTGTATAATGTCTAGTGGTATGAATTGCCCCATTAGATTGAGTCTTAGACTATCCCATTGATTGTCCCTGGACCCTCGCCCAATAACTCAAGGTCTGTATAATGTCTAGTGGTATGAATTGCCCCATTAGATTGAGTCCCAGACTATCCCATTGATTGTCCCTGGACCCTCGCCAAGTAGCTCAAGGCCAATCTGTCTGGGTGAAGCCGCACTAATTACATCCCTTTGTCGTTCTACACACGTCCCTTTGTGCCTTCCACATCTAGCATCCCCATTCCCTCCCTTCTCATTTCTTATACTCCTTCAAACCCAATACAATCATATGAAACTCTTTTCCCTGTACTGTTTATTTCTGGTTAAATATAATAATAGATGATTACATAATGTAATTCTCCTATTATTAAATAAAATATATTATATTATAAAATACATTACTAATAATGATGCGGTAGAAAAAGTTTTTGAGATTTACAAAAAAGAACTTTTGAAAATACATTATTATATTCATACATCAAGTCATGTAATCTGCAATGGTCACTTTTGATAGATAGTATCAAAACTTTTTAACTAACACTAATAATAGAGTTAGTGAAATGTTTTCAATTTTTTGACCAAAAAGTAAGTATATTTTCCAAACTGTCCTTTCTACTACTACCCTCTTACTTGTGGACTGAGAATTCTAATCTTAAATTTATAAAATTCTTTAGTTTATTTCTGATGTAACCAAATATCCCTAATATCATTTAAAAATATGTATGTGTTGGGATATATATATACATATAGGGTAGTGTGCGAAATTGGGATAGTGTCGATATTAGCCGGAAAATGTCAGCATTATCCAAGTGCAGTGGATAGAGTCAGAATTAGAAAGTAATTGATCTAATTTATTACCTTATCCGGATAATCTCGACATTGCCATCAAGAGACTTGGATAACATTGAATACTAAGCTAAGCCATTTTCAATATGGATTGTATTTTGGAATACTATTTTGATCTGGGACCTGAAATTGGGTCGTGGCATTGCACGAAAATTCAAAATACCCCATTTTGGTGCTTTATTTTCCACTCACCAATCCTAACCTGAACTAAACTAACCTAGCCTAAACTCACCCAAATTAACCTAACTTAACTAGCCTAACCTCAACCCTAGAATTTGAGAATATCCTAGTGCTGATGGATTGTGTCAAGCCTATTCGATTTAACTTCGAAATATAATAGTTAATCACCTCTCAATCAAAATTATCCTGGTAATTTGGATAATGTCAATATAATCTGCATAATGTCGTGTTCATCCAATTTCGGACCTTAACCGTAATATATATATATTTATATATATATATTTATATATTTATATATATATATTTATATATATATATATATATATATTTATATATATATATATTTATATATATATATATATATATTTATTTATATATATTAATATATATATTTATTTATATATATTAATATATTTATATCTATTTTTAATATATATTAATACATTTATATCTATTTTTAATATATTTATATATATATCTATATTTATATGAATATTTAAATTATTTACCAGTTTAAGCCCAATAATATTTCACAAGTTTTATTTTGATGGCTATATCCATCTTGAATAATCAGGAGAGATTTATTTTGTTTTTATCATTTTTTTTAAAAGTAATAATAATAATAGTAATAGTAGAAGTAATAATAATAATAACAACATCGCGAGTTTGGGCCATTACAATCGTAGCGCAGTTTGAGGAAATCTTAGCCAGCACTAATGTACCGTAGCCCATAAAATACCATAAAAAGACTGATATAGTCAATGTTTACCTTATCGCTATCTTACAGGTAGAGAAAGTATTGTGATCGTCAAAAAATTGAACTCAAGATTTTTATGAATGTTGAAGTTTCATGACCCCATCAAATCCGAAAAAGTTGTTTTAGAATTTCCGTCTGTCTGTACCTTGGACTAGAACTTAAGCTATTTTACAGATCGGGCTAAAAATTGGTATCCAGGATTTTCATGGGATTGCACCCAGGGGTTTTTTGGAATTGAATATCTAACCAAGAGGAGTTTATGGAAGGGCAATAAGAGAAAAAAATCAATTTTCTCAAAATTGGTTCTAACGATTTTGATAAATTTAATTTATAAACATTAATAAATATTACAGTTAAAATGGCTACCCTCAATATTTCGGCATAATGAATTTACGGGTTCCGGTCAGATGAGTAAATTCTTATTTTGTATCATATCTCCGTCACTTTGAGATATTAAATAACTTATCAATACAAATATGTATGTTAGTATGAATAAACCTACTGAGCCAGCTCTGCTCTATGTTGTTTATAATTAATTATACTTACTAGCACTAGGTGTCAGCACCACATTGACCCTTCTCTCTTAATGGCTCTGGGCTCGTCTACCCCGCGCTTGTTCTTAGTATAACGATAAAAACAGTGTTCAAGCGTCTCTTAGTCTCGGGGTACACAGCCATCAAACTCTCTCGTGGGAAATAATTATTAAGTGCTCAAATATCAAGATTGAGGAGCCCCAGATATCATCTCATCACTCCAGATACTCTGTCACCATTCGCAAAGGAAGGCTCATCGTAAATTAATTGTTTATCTGTGTGATAATTAAAGCGTGTGCCAAAATCCATTGCCTGTTAATAACGCACACAACAATGTAGGTATATATATAATACAAATATTTTATTTGAAGCATATTTTTATAAAACCAACAACTTTCAAGCTATACGCAAATATATATATTTTTGAACTTTTCGAACACAAAGGGTAAAGTATTGCGACCGTAAAAAATATATAACCTGAAATGTTGATGGATGTCAACATCTCATGACCCCTCGAACCCTAAAAAGTGGTATTCAATGCCGTTTGTCTGTGTGTCTGTTTAAACTTAAAATTAATAGTAGTTTAATAAAGGACGAAAAGAGAAAATATCGATTTTCTCAAAATCGGCTCTAACGATTTTGATTAAAATTCGTATCTAGGTGTTGATTAAGATTATAAATAAACTGGCTATCTTCAATTTCCCATGAAAATTAATTTTAGGGTATTTTACAGAATGAGAATCTTCCGTATCTCCGCAACTATTTGAGATACTAAATAACTTTTCATTGCAAAATTATAGTACTTTTCTTATTGTTTCAATAGATTGACTTGTTAGTTATTGTTTCATAATATGGCTTCTTATATGTCTATGCCTCTAATAATGTTTTGTCTGTGTTGATTTTTATATTGTATGTTCTTTGTCTTTTTTCTGTTAATTGTCGTCATTTTTGTGGCTGCAGTAAAAATAACAAATTAAAATTGTGTTCATGTACAACGCTTCTTTATCTTTACTAAAACATTACGTCAAATTTATTTACATCGGGTAGACGATAAGTGACATTATGGCGACCGTAACAGAGGATGTATAGATGGAGATAAAGAGGTGTTGTTTAAGAAGAAAAGGGCCGCCATTAGAGCTTCTTTCGCGAATATTGTGAAGACTACAACAGATCTGTTTTCAGTTGATGGTGAGAAGGACTTAGTGGCCAATGAAATAAATCACCAGCTGTTGCAAGGAAAATCAACTGAACTTGCAAACCTAGATGAGCAAATATTGAATAGCCTTCTTAAAGTGATGCATTGGAAAATGAATTGTGTGCCGAAATAGCTAGTGCGGATGAATACAAAGCTAATTGGGCAACTATGTGTATTCATTTTGGCAGATTTAAGATGGTACATGATACCGATGTAGAGTCCACAGCCAGTATTCAAACCGACTATAGAAGTAGACATTGTTCAAAAAGTGCAAACTCCCCAAGATCGAATTTAAGAAATATGGGGGGGACATAACAGAATGGTTGAGTTTTGGGGCCAATTCGCTAAAATTGATCTAGATGAGGATTTAGATGCAGCCGAAAAATTCCAGTATTTGATTCAGGCTCAAGGTTCAAGGGCTCGAGAAGTGGTCGAAATATTTCCTCAGGCTCGAGAAAATTATCCTAAGGCTATACAGAGTTTAAGATTTCGTTTCGGACGCGATGATTTATTGGTTGAAGTTTATGTGCGGGAACTATTGAAGCTGACTCTTCAGAGTTTGTCGGATGGGATGTTGTTATCGACTATGTATGACCTTTTGGAAACAAAGCTGAGAGCACTCGAGACTTTGGGAGTCACCTTTGATAAGTATGCACCAATGTTATACCCGATGGTTGAATCTTGTTTGACGGAAGATTTACTCCGTGCTTGGCAACGTAGTGGTGCTTCAGGTCAAGGTGAGGGGCGGTTGCAGAGCCTAATGGACTTTCTCCTGAGGGAAGTTGAACAAGAAGAGTGCATCTGTCTTGCGGTAAAAGGTTTTAATATCAGTGGTGGAGAGGAAGTTGTAAAAGATAAGAGGAGGATTATCCCCTGCTATGGAGAAACAAAGGTATCTACAGCAGCCGCATTAGTAGATACAAGAAATGGGCTTAGTTCAAACCCTTCAATGTGTATATTTTGAAACGCATCACATTTTTCTGTAGATTGTTTTAAAGCCAGAAAATTGACAAAAGATGAGAAGATTAAAATGATTGGCAGAGTCGCTGTTTTTGTATTGTTTTTGTCTGAAAGGTGGACACATTGCAAAGAGATGTAAATTAAAGTGTTTGATCTGTGATGGTAAACACAGTATTCTACTTTGTCCCAAACTAGAAAATAGCGTACTTAAGTCTGGGGATAAGGAGAATTTGAAGAAAGACTTACCTGAAAGTACAAGGGTTCCTGTGGAGAATACATTAGCAAATAATTCTTGCTCTGAAGTACTTCTTCAAACTCTTACTGTATGGTTGAAGGGGAAGAGGGGTAATCGACCTGTTTGAGCTCTGATAGACACGGGATCCCAGAGATCATACATTCTGAAGGAAGTGGTAGGACAAATGGGATACACATCAATAGGAGAAGAACGTATTCAGCATGCTTTGTTTGGAGGAAACCAGTCAGGGGAAGTTTCACACAATCGTTTTCAAATCCAGTTGGTAAACATCAAAAACCATTATGTGAGCGACTTTGAAGTTCTTTATTATGACAAAATATGTTGTTCTGTGCCTTCCATAAGAAAATATTTGTGTCAGAAAGAACTACAACTGTTGGGCATAGAAATAAATGATGAGGTCGAACTGGTAGAAGTTTTGATAGGGGCTGATTTTGCGGGGAAAATAGTCACAGGTGAAAGAGTCGTTCTTAAATGTGGTTTGGTAGCTGTGAGCACCTATTTAGGATGGACGCTTACTGGGCAGGGTTCCATGTAAGAAGTCACTTTCTCATACCATGACCATAACTTCTTTGTTTGCTAAAGATATGCCCATTTCCACACTCTGGGATCTTTATGTTCTGGGAATCGAGAACCCAGAGAAGCGAAGGACAAAGGCTGAAAGAGAATTAGTAAAATTATAACATTTTAAACAAACTATCAAACGGGATGTGGATGGTCGTTACATGGTTGAACTTCCATGGGTGGATGGACACCCCCCTCTCCCTTCAAATTTCACAATAGCTCAGAAGCGTCTGGAAATAACGTTCCGGAAATTGAAATCTCTTAAAGTAGAAAGAGCCTACACAGAAGTGTTTGAAGAATGGAAGAGAGAGGGAATCATAGAAGAAGTGGGTAATGCTAAGTGTAATGAGGGACATTATCTTCCCCACCGACCAGTGATCAAGGAACAGGGTACCACGAAGATTCGTCCCGTGTTTGATGCCTCAGCAAAGATCAATTACTCTCCTTCACTGAATGATTGCTTAGAGGAAGGGCCGAACTTGATTGAAAGTATTCCGTCTCTTCTGCTTCGCTTCAGAGTGAGAGCTATTGGTGTTATTGCTGAGATAAAGAAAGCTTTCTTTCAGATTGGACTTTGTGATCGAGATCGAGATTTCGTACGGTTATTGTGGGAAACACCAAATTGAGAAAGCTTAGTCCTAAGACATGCACGTGTGGTTTCGGCGTTTCACCCAGTCCTTTTCTGTTAGGATCTGTCATTGAACACCATCTAGACTAGGTCTTGAGAGATTGTGAAAAGAACTGTTTTGGGACTAGCATGTATTCCCAGAAAACGATTAAAAACTGCAGAAGGGTTTTTATGTAGACAATTGTGTCTCGAGTTTAGATAAGTGAGCTACATCAGTTTATGACCGAATCAACTGCTTTGTTGCTTGAAGCAAAATTTGAGCTGAGAGGATGGGAATATTCTAGTTCTGAAGTTGACAATAGTGAAGCGTCACCTGTTTTAGTCTGCATTGGAAGCGTGTAACTGATATGTTGGCCATCAATTCAGCCTTTATTCCTCTAATTTATTTTTATAGTGTAACTAAGAGAAAAATTTTGTCTGTTGCTCATAAATTGTATGACCCAATTGGTTTCACAGCTCCTGTAACTTGATCCCGAAACTGTTGATTCAACAGATGTGGGCCTCTAAGTTGGGCTGAGATGAAGAAGTTCCTACAAAAGAAAAGGAGAGTTTTGTAAAATGTACTAAGGAACTTTAATGTTTGAACAAAATTGAAATTCCCAGATATATCCCCCAGAAGAACGCGAAGCATAGTCTTCACACGTTCTGCGATGCCAATCAAGATGCATATGGTGCTATTATGTATGAGATCGGAGACTGAACTTTGCATTGAAGTTCAACTTGTTCAGGCTAAGGCCAGGGTAACGCCTATCAAGAAGACCACTATACCACGTCTGGAGCTCTTAGGCGCTACTATTGAGGCTAGACTGTTTTCCTCCATAGTGGAAAATTTAGATTTGATTGTGTCGGACTTCTGTTTCTGGAGTGATTCGAGTACGGTTTTAGCGTGGATACAAAGATAGGATCAGTGGGCTACTTTTTTACGTAATAGGGCTCAAGAGCTTAAACAATTGACGGCAAAAGAAGACTGGCGCCACGTTCCAGGTCCACTTAACCCAGCAGATCTAGCTAGTCGAGGATGCTATGCTAAGAAATTGATGCAGGTGAGATGGTAGAAGGGGCCTGAATGGCTAAAGCTGCCTCCAGATCAATGGCCTATGGAAGTTGTTTCTGCTGATGAAGAAGTTGTCTACCAGGAAAAAAAGAAAAGGTGCGGTTACGACTCTACCAAATGTGAACACCGATTGTGAGTGGTATTACCGATTCGTCTCTCAGTACCACAAAATTCTCCATCTTGTGGGATGGGGGCTCAGATTCATTTTTAATTGCAGAAAGCAATCGAAGACAAGGGGAGATCTTAGTGCCATTGAAGTGGATGAGGCCGAAGTCCTTGTCATTAGATTTATTCAGAAAGAATCCTTTCAAGACTAGAAATCTGAACCTGTCAAGTCACTGAATTTATTTGTGGACGCCAAAGATGTTCTACGTCTGAAAACACGAATATCGGAACGGGAGGATGTGTGAGATTTCAGATATCCAGCCTTATTGCCTTCTGATCATCCAGTGGCCACCAGATTGATTCATGAGACACATGTCAAGGCAAACCATGTGGGAGTGCAGGGTCTTTTGAGCTTACTTAGAGAGAGTTTCTGGATTGTAAAGGGTAGAAGAAACGTTCGTTCTGTTGTTATGAAATGTATTGTGTGCAAGCGATTTGCAGGCAAACATTTTTATAGGTCTGTGCCACCATTACCTGAAGACAGAGTGTGTGACACCATAGTGTTTGAAGTCACAGGAGTGGATCTGGTGGGTCCACTTTACCTACGAGATGGAATAAAAGCCTGGACATGCCTTTTTACGTGTGCAGTGTATCGTGCTGTCCACCTGGAACTAGTATCTGAATTGTCTTCGGATGCCTTCATACAGGCCCTGAGGAGATTCGTGGCTCGACGTGGAAGACCGTCTGTCATATACAGGGATAACGGGACTAACTTTGTAGGTACAGCTAATGCTTTTTCACAATTGGACTGGGAGAAAATTAATACTTTCAGCTCAGCACAACGAATAGTTTGGAAACTCAATCCTCCTGCCGCTCCATGGTGGGGTGGTTGGTGGAGGCGCCTTATTGTTACAATGAAATCCTTGATTTTGAGAATACTTGTAAAAGCCCGGCTGACTTTTGAGGAACTGACAACTCTGCTATGTGACTGTGAGGCTATAATTAATTCACGACCTTTGACCTATATATCAGATGATCCTGACAGAGTGACTCCATTGACACCGGCCATATTCCTTCAGGACCTCAAGGAAGTAGGAGTGCCTGATTGTGAACAATTGGGGACGACTTATCTGAAGAAGAGGTCAAGGTACTTGCAAAAACTGCGTGAAGTTTTGAGGAAGAGGTTGTTCCACAGTGAATATCTGGGTCAGCTAGCTGAAAACTCAAAGAGCAAGAAGGAATATCCTTTAAAGGTTGGTGAAGTGGTTCTCATCGGGAGTGACAACCTCAAACGGCTGGACTGGCCTTTAGCTGTAGTAGAAGAGTTGTATGCTGGACGTGATGGAGTGCATCGACTAGTTTGGCTAAGAACAGGTACAGGCACTGTCATGAGGCCTATTGAATGATTGTATAGTCTCGAGGCAACAGAATCAAACTCAAGGCCTAAAGGTACGCACTCTAGCTTGTCGACTGTACCGACAGATACGTCTTTAGAAGAGGGAGATCAAAAACCTCCAAAAGATAGTTTTTTCGACAAACGGACCAGAAAGGGTAGAAAGATCTCCGCAATTATTTGAGATACTAATTAACTTTTCATTGCTAGATTATAGTACTATTAAAGATATAAAAAAACTTTTATATTAAATATATTTTTATAAAACTAACCGTTTCTGAGATATTCGCAAATATATTAATAAATTTTGTGAGCTTTAGTTCTAAGAAAATATTACTCAAGTTTTAACGCAATAATTCTCTAATGTCATAGAGAGTATTCAAATATAATTAAGTCTCTCAAAATGTTATGTTATTCTTCCTTTAACCTCCTAGGAGAAATGTTTGTACAATAATGATCTAGCTAATTCATTTTAGACTCAATAGTCAATAAATACATTTTGTATTGGTCCAAATTTATTAATGAGAAATTTAATAACAATACGATGACCTGAAGATGTGTGACACCTAATAAAATGTTAACATTTTAAAAGGAAGTTGAAATTTTAATATAAAGTTTAGACCCTTGTGGACCCAATATCGATAATTTTATTGGTCCGAACATACAAATGAGGACATTAATTCTTTAAAAATAAAATTATAGAATTTAACACTGAAACTAAAAAAAGTTTTACGCATGTATAGTCTAATTTATGCATAGGTTTGCAAAAGTATATTATTCCGTTTCATATATATTAGGGGTTTGAGTAAATATCAACATTTTTAAACAATAGAGCGAGACAGTGTTGAGTTCCGTAACATTTATTTTTCTTATTGTACTGTCTGATCTGTCATCTAATCTAAAACAATGCAGTAAGAATAAAAATTATTCTAACAGATGGCAGCAAGCAAAATAAGCATTCCTGAGCCATCAGTTGCCCACAGTTTTATCACATTTGTGTAGTGAACATTTTTTAATCCTAAAAGTGTACAAAATAAAAAAATAACCTTAATTTATCCTCTTGTTATAGATTTTCAGTCATTTTCCCTCTATTTTCTCTTTGATATGTGTAGATTTGTGTAGGTTACGCTATAATTAATCATAGAAAAAGTAATAGATTTATAAAAATATATAAATCTCACTAGTGATGTCTTTTTAGCCAACTTTTAGTCCTGGAAAAAATTTAACAATTTTATGTGTGGTTTTTTGAAGGATGATGATAACTGGTCTTACAACATTTAGTTTGCCTCCCTTTCCTGAATAAAATATTGCTTTTTCTTCGATGTTTTCATCCCATTTTGTTCTGAGGCACTGTCATAGTCCCTGTGTTCTATTTTTTCTTCAATAAAATTAAAGCACTTTCATTTCTACATCGCAAAATTCTTTCGGAAACTTTCTTTTCTAATTCTTGAAAATTCTGGGTATATTCTCTGGATATTATTTTTTGGCCTATAACATAATGAAAATCAGAGATGTTAGTATGTTTATAGTGATTAGACCATAAATATTTTATTTATGACAATAATTTTTTCCCACCATTATTTTAAGTTTGTATACCAACACAGTGTATAGGTTTTATAAACTATAAATTATGTTTACATCATTATAATTAAAACATAAGTAGATGTAAGAAACGAGATTGAAATAAAAATAAAAAGGGCCTTACCGGTAAATCATCCCGCCCCTATTTCATCCTGCACAACAATAGTGGTCCTTTTCCTTTGAACACTGAAACTGCACCAGCCTGTTTGAGAAAGCGGGGATAGAGATAAAGAAAGAATAGAGATATGTCGTGGGCAGTTAGGTCACCTCGGGGCGGGGGGAGGGGGAGGAGGGGGGAGAAATACGTCCTGACGTTGTAATTTTTACAAAAGTGCGAGTGGCGTAAGCTGGTAAGAACATATACAGTAGGATTTGGCTAACTTGACATTGGTTAATTCGAAAAAATTTATAGTTGATAATTGAGATCTAAATAAATGGTTAAAAAAAACATTTAATTGTAATTTCATAAGGATATATTGGGATAATTTGAAGCCTATGTTGTTAATTTTTCTCGAGTTTGTTCTCATTTCAAACCCAACTTAATGATCTTTATCAAACCACCTGATGACGTGTCGAGAATGTCAAATAAAATTGGACTCAGCCTATTGTCATATAATCAATGAGAAAGCAGGGTGGCGAGCGGGTTGCTTAATACAGGGGCTGTGTTGGCATGGCTTTCATCAAATTCTGATTTAAGTTAACAATTTTCGTATGCGAGATATTCCAAGTGTTTTTATTTTTGTGTTATAGTTATTTGGTTTTTTAATGTATGTATTTATTGTGTGTGTTTTAAATAACATAAAATAAAATGTGTATTGTTATATGTAGCATATTTGAAAGTTATTGATTTATTGTGTAACAGCTGCCCAGATACTCATGAAAATGGTTAATCCAAATTTTGTATGTTTCAATTTTTTTATATATCTCTTGAACTTTAAGTTTAAAAAGTTCTACTGTATATAAACTTTATTCCGGTGCCAGTCAAGCTTCTCTTAACCAAACAGCGTGGAGTGTTGGTTAAAGAAGAAATTCGTTGATGTGGAATCAGGATTATATAATGTGGTCCCCAGATAAAATGGTGGAGGGCGGGTTGCATCTCAAATCATAGACATGGACTTTCTCTCTCACTACTCTTGGGAAATTAACGTTTCCTTTCTTACAGCAAGTAATTCGGTTCGCCCTACTAGGTTGTTTATTTATCTCATTCCGATTCTTCTCCTCATTTGTTTCTTCAAACACATATCCAAGCTTCATTTAATTTGCTAGCCATCTACTAAAATAAATTCAAACTTATCTCGCACATGGGGGTACGTGAATAAAGGCATCACCTCTGGCTGGCCAGTGATGAAAGTAGGTTGGAGTTTGAATCCTATTTGAATTTGCCGAGATGATTTATTCCTAAATTATTTTCTACACGAATACTTACACATAATTTCATTTTTACCTTCTTAGTCCTTCCGTCATTGAGTGGCTAGACCAAGGAAGTAGTAAGATTCAGCGGAGAGGATTAATTTAATTTATAAATAAACTTCTATTGTGTGTTGTTTTGGATAACACTAAACAAGTTTTATAGCTCTAACTAGTTTATTGTTGGCCTCGGTGGCCTAGAGGTGAAGTGCTTGCCTAAGGAGTTGATGTTCGTGGGTTCAACCCAGCTGTGGTCGATGGTTTTTCCTAGAGCAGTAAAAATCCGTAGCACAGCTTTATTCGGAGATTAAGAAAAGCCATCGGTCCCATGTTGAGTGTGACATGTAAAAGAACCCTGGAAATACCTTTCCAAGCAAATTTGGTAGGCCTTTCGCACTCGCTCATAGAAATTATCATGTGCTTATATCTTCAGTTGGTTCGGAAAGTACACATTAAATACATTAAGTAAATAAGTTTATTTTTTCTGCATACTTTCAATAATATTTTCACAAGTTCATTCCTTGAATATTACCAACAACTTGAGTCGATGACAGTTTAAAAAAAAATTGCTTCAATATAAAATCTACTTTAAGATACAAACTAATATTATTGGCATTGTAAAACTAATTTGTAACTAGTAAGATTTATGATTAGGTTTCACAGCTCTAAATAAATATATTACCTATTAAAAAAATCTATATATTAAAATGTAAATTCGTATGTTGACATAAGAGGGAATCTTAGATGTTTTACTTGGGAAACAAACACATTTATATTCATTTCTAGAAATGTATACTTTTGATATTTTGCAAAACTTAATTTACAAATGCAACCTCTTTAATGATATTGCGTAAATGTAGCAATGAGGTAACAATATCCTGACAAAACACTGGCAAAACGGTTACGCATTTAAACAATATTGAAAAATGTAACCATTTTACAAAATTAAAAATAAAATAAATCTAGTATTTGATAAAACTTTTTAAAAAAACTTTATGTGTTAAAGAGAATTTTAGAAAGAAATATTTATTACTCTCCGCTTGAGTGTTCTATTTTAAATAGATGCAAAAGTTGATTGGATGAAAACTATGAAGAATAATTTCATAATATAAAACTATTGTTTCGTAAAGTATTTGATTTGTCTGACTACTAAGGGCCAAAGAAATACAGTAAGACCATGTCAGAGAAAATCCCGGTAGTCACAAAATTACGGATAATCCTAACACAATTTACGGAAAACGTGGAGGAAAAGCAACAAACCGAATAAAATTATACATATATTTTATTAAAAAATAAATTCACAGTTAAAAGATAATAAGAAAATATTGATAATAAATCATAATTATTTACATATTGTACTAAGCACAATGTATTTTTCTGTAAATGAATGTAATTATATTTTATAAAACTCATCTAACTGTAAATTAAAGAGTTGTGAGCATACTCTGTTTCCTCGCCGACACTGACGTATTCTCCCGTTTAATCCCAATTTTAGGCCGTCCGAACATTGTCTCAATTAGCTCGGATTAACAAGGTGCTACTCTAAAACTATTAGTATAAACTATGCTCTAATCTACTACCTGTTCGGAGTATGTGCCTATGTAATAATTACACTAATGTGTAAGGGATTAGGAAGGTTTGATTGAAACAAAGTGCACCCTCATTTGCGTGGAGGAAGAGTGGTAACTCATTTAGTAAAACCACCCACAGTAAACTCTACCGGGATCTAAACCTGATCTCCCCATCTCCAGCAGTCTAGTCCAACGTGATATTAGCGCGTTAGACCATGTGGGAACCGAAGCGGGTGTTATGTTTATTGTACCCTTCGCTTATCTTGAAATATAGCATTTCTATCTTGATCAGTTACACTATAGCGTAGTTTTTAAGAAGGGGCAGTAGTTTATTCGGTAAAAGTTATACTGCTCTAATTTAGTCTTAATGGGGTGTACACTTGATAATGATTCTAATAATAATAATAATAATAATAATAATAATATTAATACTACAGGCACTTGTTTAATATTGGGAAATGCTAGTATTCTTGCACGTCGCCCTTATTCTGCTGCAATATTTAATTTATTTTATTAATTCTTATGAAAAAAAAAAGTTTGTGTATTTAGTATTTGACTGCAATTTAATATAAGAGTCATTCTCATGAAACGGAGTATTTCATGTAATAAGACTCAATCCGCCCCCCACATGTTCGCCCTTGCATGTATTCCACCATTTGGATCATTTAGCTTATAATAAATAAATAAATAAATATGTTAAATACAGCATTTATACAAAGGAAGCTATAACTGATCATATTACAAATAAAATAATAATGAGTACTTCAAAATGAATTTAAATTTATCTCTGTTAAAATACAAAAGGATGTTGAAATATGATATATTATTTAAACGAGAATAGTACTTTTTAGAATATCAGGTACCCCAACTTTTGTCCTTCAAGGCAGACCGCAATGCCAACAAAAAGTTTATTAGTTTCTCGTTTCTGTCTATCTACAAAGTTTAACCTCTGATCCACTTATAAGCTTATTCCCCCCTTCCACCCTCGTTTCTTGTGATGAATGAATCTGACCAGATGTATGGCGCACGTGGCTGTGATGAATGAATCTGACCAGATGTATGGCGCACGTGGCTGTGATGAATGAATCTGACCAGATGTATGGCGCACGTGGCTGTGATGTACTTTGAAGTGAGCATTCAAGGTGGATGTTCAAAAATATCTATTAATTATTACTTACACAGTGTCTTAACACCCATTAGGGCAATATGCACATGTACTTATTACGCAAATGGGTTAGGGATTAGGGAGGGTGAATTCATAGGAAGTGTATCGGCATTTGCGTGAAGATAGAGGGGAAAACCATTTAAGAAAAAACAACAGTATTAAATCCAACCGGAAACTTTTGTTTTTATTTATAAGAAATAATTCAATCTCTGCTTCAAACTGTTTTTACTCGCTGGTAAATAGAGCGTCCCAAGACCCCGTTTTTGTATTGGTTTCACTTTCTAATTATGTCTGAAGCACTAACTCTCCCGTTTCCTGATTCGGTGTTTACTTTATGTTTGCGCCTACACTCCCTTTTCCCCCCTTCACCCTCGCAAAGAAGAAAAGATTCTATTTTGTGAATTATCTTCATTCACCCATCCTTAGCCAACTTGGATGTAATGTTACATTCACTTTTGGTTTTAATAAATTCTAATAGTGCTGTAGTGCTAATTCTTTTGGATTTAAGATATGGATGGGAATAATATGTTTAATTCCCTATATGTGACTAAGACTTGTTAACAACATAATAATTTGTTTTAATCGGCGTAATTTAATTCCTAATATGTGAACTTTCTTGGTTTTAACGAGCAACTTGCACTTGCAGTGAATGTAAGAAGTTTAGGGCGATTAGTATGTTGATTATGACTATTACACGCAAAGTTTTTGAGAGTCTTAACTGAAAGGATGCGTGAAAAAACTGGTCACAATATTTGGGTTTTGCAATGTGGTTTCATGAAGAAAGTTTATTGTGCATTTGTTGATCTGGAGAAAGCCTCAGATCATGTAACAAGGAGTATGTTATGGAAAGTTCTGAGAGAGTATGGTGTGGATGGATGCCTATTAATTGCAATTATGGTGGTATATGATGTATGTAAAGCGTATGTTAGGGTGTATGGACCTTTAAGCGAATGTTTTGGTATTTAACAAGGTGTTAGACAAGGTTGTGTTATGTCCCCATAGTTGTTTAATGTTTTCATGCGTAAGTGTATGATAAATTCTTAGGAGGGCGCTGTTGGTGTGCGAATGGAAGTTGTGAATATGAGAGTGCGGCTATATGCAAATAATTATTAAGTATTAATGGCTGAGACTGAAAGTGGTTTTCAGAATGCATTAAATTGTTTGAATGTGGTGATAGTCAGAGTGGCTCTTCGTATAAATGTCTCCAAAAACCAAGGTGATAGTTTTTGATAAAGGTGGATCAGTAAATGATTATAAGTTGAGAATAAATGGAAAACTGTTAGAACAAGTGAATGGTTTTGTGTATTTGGGCAGAATGTTTTATAAAAATGGAAGGATAGCTGGTGAAATCAAGAGACGGGTGAATGCATCTCGGAGAATAGTTGGATGTTGGTGGACTATTGCAAATATTGAAGAAGTATCGAAAGAGTAAAAGATGACAGAATATAAAAGTGTGATAATAACGTCATCATTGCTATAAGAATGTGAAACGTGGGTTTGTCAGGAGAAACATAAGCAAGATGAATGTGGTTAGAATGAGATATCTTAGATATGTATGTGTAAAAACTTGTATGAGCAGAGTCAGTAATGAATGTGTGCTGTAAGAGTGTGATTTTAAAGGAATGTAATAGTTCAATGTGAAATAAGTGTCTTGTGTTGGTTTGGGAATTGGGAGTGTTGAATGATGTGTGGATTGAGTGGCGAAGCAAATATATGATGGAAGAATGTGTGGCTCAAAAGAAAGGGGTAAGCCATGTAAAACGTGGCTAAATGTTGTAGAAGAATGTTTGAAAAAGAGAAACATTAAGAGTTTTAAGAAAAAAAAGAGCATGTGATAATACTTGATGTACGTATCTTATTGAAGTTAATAAAGTATGCAAGGCTAGAAAACTGTAGATAAATCTAGTGAGGATGGATTAAGTACGGCACTGTGTTTTATTTATCTATACGCATAGTTTCTTGCTTACCTCATGAGAGAACGGTGCTATTAGGTATGTGCATGTATGCATGTGTGTGTGTGTGTGTGTGTGTGTGTGTATGTATGTGTGTATGTAATTAAGTATATATATTTGTTTGTGTGTATGCAAGAATAGTAAATATAATAAACAGGAAGTAAAATAATTGAACAAAACACGTTAATGATGACATAATTAAGAGATATATATATAAATATATATATATATATATGGGTTTCGAAATCACCGCTGAGAATCTGTTTATTAAAATAAATAGTACGTAACTCCGCACAAACTTTCTCGCCTCATTGTCTGAAAATGGAGATATCTACTCGAAACTCGTAATATATGTTAAATTAAATAATATACACTAGCAAACCAGAGTACAAATTATGTTATACTTACTTAAAACATTATTTGACTACCTGTTTTAAATTTTATAATAATTTTTATTTAAAAAAAATTAAAGTCTTCATTTGTATATTTGGACCCAAAAAAAAAGATACTGTAGATATAGTCAACACTTCGTATTAAAATCTAGACTTCTTGTTAAAATTATCAACATTTTATTAGAAGTTGCACATATTCAGGTCATCTAATTTTTATCAACTTCCTCATTTATAAGTTTTGGCCAATAAAAAATGTAAATATTGACTATCAAGTCTAAAATTATAGAGAGAGAACATTCCTGTAAAAACATTTCCCCTGAGAGGTTAAAGGAAAACGCACATTAACTTTTTGAGAGACTTACTTCTTTGCTTACTCTATAACATTAGAGAATTATTATTAATGTGTTAAAACTAATTATCTGTCCAACTAAAGCTCACAAAATGGTATTTAAATATTTGCCAATATCTCATAAATTATTGGTTTCATAAAAATATATTTCAAATAAAAGACTTTTAATATAAATAGACCTACATATTTACAATGATAAGTGATTATACATCTCAAAGAGCTACGGAGATATGATACAAATTTAGAATTTACGCATCTGTACGGAACCCTTAGAGTAATTTTGACGAAAAATTGAGGATAGCCATTTAGTTTGTAAGATTAATCAATACTTAGAAATAAAATTTAATAAAAATCGCAAATGCAGATTTTGAGAAAATATATTTAATATTTTTACACCCTTTAATAAACTACTCTTAATTTTAGGGTTAGAAAGACAGACGGCATTGAGCACACCTCTTTTTCAGATTCGGAGGACCACAAAACGTCGACATTTATCAAAAGCTTGAGTTCGATTTTTTTGACGACCACAATTTTTTCTCTATTTGTATGTAAGTTACTAAGAAAATAAAAAGTGAAAATCTCTTTTTTAGTTCACCGAAGAAACTTCACGGTAGATCGCGCTTGTATAGTCTCATTCTTAAATATTGATCTATGTTATATAAACTTATTGTTCTACAATTGGCATTTGTGCGCTAGTATCGGTGATTTGGTTGTAACAAAATTGATGTTTCCGATATTAAAAATCTTAGGCTGCGAACAACATGGCCTAACATATTCTTGATTATTCATGTGAGTAAGCTGTTGGCATCTTTTAAAAATGAATATGAGCTATCAAAAACAGGTGGTATATAGATATATATATATATATATATGAATAAACATTTTATATAATGTGCCAGATATAATAAATATCACAGTCAATTTACGATGGATGAATTTACGAGAAAACTCCTTAACCGATTTTGATAATCACTTTAAAGTTTAGAGAATGTTGGCAAAACTAGTATTTTCCAACGAGAAACCCGTTTTCAAAGAAAATTTTCAGCTTTTTTTCTGCGTGCACAGTAGCTCATCTGTAAAATCAATCTTTGTTTACATCACTATGTAAACTGTGGTATGTAGATGATTGTGTATCGGTAAATAAAATATGTATATTTGATTTAAAATAACAGCTCAGTTCTTACTAAAGTGGTATGGTGCAACAAATAGTTGGGAAGGGGATTGTTTTTAAGTTCTCGTCGTGATACGAAGGAAAAATTATAAACAATTTTCTTATAAAATTACATACCAAAAGCTTGAAATATGTGTAAAATTGGCAGTATTTGACGAGTAAACCTTTGATTAGAGAGTTGAATGTGGCTTTATTAAATATAAAGTTTCGCAATAAAATAATTTGAATAAATTCTAGAGTAATCATTTGCATCCATCAATATAAGACTACTTGTATGTTTAATTTAATTATTAATGTAATATATAAATATTCTTTTTTTAATAATGCCATTTTTATCTAACTGATAGATTAGACTATTAATAAGAGGAAGATTGGGTTTCTAATCACAGTTGAATGAAGTGAGGTGCTTTATTTACTAAATGGTTTTCCACTCTCCATTCACGAAAATTCGGGTAAACTTCTTATAATCTCAACCTTCCTCTGCCCTAACATACTAGTGTAATTAATACATAATATACGTATAAGGAAACGGCTAGTATGACACGATGCTAAAAAAAGAGATTTGTTTTAAACAATGGTGGCTATTATTTGTTTATAGTAATTTATAAAATTTATAACTGATAAATTAAGTTTATCAGTGCATGAGAACACCTCCTCTTCAGTTTTTATACCTATATCCAAACCTTTAACCAAAACGCGTCTCAGTTCTGAACACTAAGATAATAAGGGCTATATCTATTTATCTACTCGTATGAACTGAACTGATGCAACCGGAGGTTAAAAAGGGAAATTGTCAAGGCCGAAAGACTCTGAAACACGGTAAAAATTGTAGGCAAGATATATCATGCTTTCCAGGGAAAATGAACTGTATCCTTTTAGGCAGAATTTACACTGTGAAAATAAATGGTACCTAAGGTGGACAGCACACACTTTCTCCCTCTTTTATCTTAAAATAGACATTTACTATAAACTCATATGATTTGTGAAACGAAATAATAGTTATATACATTGTTGTAGAAACACTACACCAAATATTATAAATGAACTAATTTACATTGTTACTTACTCTATGGCATTAGGAACTAGGAACACGGTTACAGAAAAATTGAGAAAAGACAAACATCATTGTCCACCAAAGAGCGTAAGAATCAATTCGTTTTCAAAGACCTGAATTAAAAAGTATATATGTTTGCTTATAGATCAGAAACTATTGATTTTATAAAAATATATTTCAAGTAAAAGTAATAGTACTACAACTTTACAATATTAAGTTATCTTTTATATCAAATAGTTGCGAAGAAATTATCAAAATTGGAAAATTTCCTCCGTGTAAAGTACCCTAGAAGTCATTTTCATGAGAAAATGAGAATTTCCAACTTGTGTATAATGAATAACAGTGTCTAGATTTAAAATGTAAGCAAAATCGTTAGAGCAAATTTCGGTAAAAATCTATTATTTTCTCATTTTTCCTTTCAGTAACATACCCTTAAATCAAGAGTTGGATAAATAATTATAAAATACCTTGGAGGTAGCCTTAAAAAAAACAGAAAACAAGTCTTAGCCCAATTGTTAAAATAATCTCTGCCCTAGCACAAGGTATAGATAGACAGATATACGGACAGACAAAACATACGGCATTGCGAAAACCACTTTTTTTGTTTCAGGGGGTCATGAAACGTTGACATTTTTCAAAATAACGTGTTCGATTTTTTTTAACAATCACAATAATTCTTTCTTTGAGGTGTCGAGAGAAATTAAAACATTAAAGTCCATCTCAGTTGGAAAATAGGAAGAATTATCATTTTTTTTAAACACTAGTGTTTTAATATTTTCCAGAAACTTTGTAGTCCCTTTTCTCCACTTACCACCCCTGCCACGATTGTTGTCATTCTCTTAACGACCTCTTGTCTCTAGCTCGACCATATCCCCATGGTACTATACTTGGTCCTACCTGTTGCACTCCGTGTTGTTTTCTATCGTCTCATCTTTAACAAGTGTTGTTAACTACAGAGTCATTTCGGCGCCCAACTTTTCAAAGCTTGGTGGAAAAACTCGCTATACTACCCATCCTCGATAGACTTATTCTAATTACGCTATATCATTTAGAGGAAATGAACCTGGTTTTTCCATGGAATGATATTAGGAGATTATTTGATGGGGAAGGGGAAGCCACAGCGCACCCAACCAGGACCCATCACCATGAGACCAGACTAGATAAGCCTAACACTTAGTGCACGTATTCGGGGACTATAAATGACTAAAATCCCGCTTAGTTGAGCTTGGAATGATTTTGATTTAATATGGATTGTTCCAACAGTTGGACTTGACCGTATTTATTAATGACTTGCAAAAGTACCAGGCGTTACCGATGGATTCCGTAGTTACCCCTGGCAAAGCTTTTCATTTCTCCAAACAAACAGAAAAAAAAATTCTTCCAACCCATATTTTAATAAATTCTTAAAAGATCTAGTGGAATTTTTAAAATCTCTGCTTTTGAGTGCACGTGTTCATGAACATGGGTTACTAATTTTGTAAATTTGAGACCCTCTCTCTTCGGTGGATATCACGCAATCTTCATGACAGACACAAGACACTCTTCATTTTATTAATATGGAATATTTGTATTTCCTAGACTTAACATTTGGAAATTTCTATACAATATTACAGTTTACAATTAATTCAAAGTGTAAGTTTAATTTTATATTAACTACAAAAGCCCATCGTTGTCAATGTTAAGTTATTAATATGAGGAAATTTCTTTGGATTCAAGGCTTACATATTGTATCCTTCGTAAAAAATAAATAATACGGCACACCGCACAGACTTTATCTCTCATTTATCTCAAAATATACATTTACTAACAAATCATGATATTTGGGAAATAAAATAATACACATTCTTGCATAAACACTACACCAAAGATCATGAATTGTGTAGTATGCACTGTTACAGAAACAATGAGAAGAAGAAACATCTCTGTTGATCAAAGATCATAACAATCAATTTCAATTTCAAAGTGCTCCATAAAAATATATTTGTTTATAGATCCGAAACCATAGGTATTATAAAAATATATTTAAAATAAAATAGTTTTATTTTTAACTGAACTACATATTTACAGCGCTAAGTTTTTTCATATCTCAAATAGTTACGGAGATATGATCCAAAATGGGAAATTTCTGTTTTTATCACTTACCCTCAAAGTCATTTTCATGGAAAAAAGATAATAATTTTATTTATAATGTTAAATAGTGACTAGATATAAAGTTTAATCAAAATCGTCATCGTGGATTTTGAAAAATTGAACTACTCTGTTTTTGACATTTTGTGATTTACTCTTTATTTTATGGTTATAAAATATTTCGGTCGAACACTATGCCCAATCAGTAAAATGGTTTCGGTTCTAGTCCAAGCTACAGATAGACGAATCATGATATTCACCATTTTGGTTTCAGGGGCTCATGAAATGTCGATATTTATCAAAATATTGAGTTCGATTTTTTTGACGATCACAATACTCCTATCTCCGAGGTGTCAAAGAGGAAGTATACATTAAACTGATTCCAGGTGATAAATTTCGATGCATAATAAATCGCTAATACGGTAATGATCACGAAGTTCAAACAGTTAGACTAGCATTTCATTGATAGGTGTCCAAGCAACTGTTTTAAAATATTAATATCGCACATATTTAAAATGAAATTATAATTGACAATTAAAATTAGATTTCTGTTATAAAAAATATTTAAATAGTAATAATTTTTGAAAATAAATATATTAATTATTGGTAAAAAAAACCTAGTGAAAATATATTAAATATATATTTTTAATGAATAAATTAGTAATTTCTTAATTTTTTCTTATGGTACTATCTCCTTCATAGTTTGTAGATTATTTAAACGGTTCTCATTAAGGAGATGAAAAATACCCTTTTAATAAAACACATGTGGGAAATGTCTTCCAGTGAACTAGAGTCGAGACTTATACACAAACTCACCTTAACTAGAAATATAGTACATCGCAAGGTTGACGCTTGATACTGGGTTACACTGGTTCAAATTATTATTATTATTATTATTATTATTATTATTATTATTATTATTATTATTATTAGCACCGCGTCTTACTACCCGTTAGGTTATACGCACTTACGCTAATGTGTAATGGTAGGGTGATTGTGAGATGAAATGAAGGACCTACAGTTTAACATGGAATCCAAACCACGGTGGCGACCTGGCATTCAAATTATTAAACTATATAATTAAATAAAGATGGAATGAGGTCAAATACTTAGCTATCACTGACCTAATATTTCAATTAGCTGAAATATAACCAGTCACGTGGTGTATTGGTCGGTGCACCTGGCCATGAGTCTAGAGGTCTCGGGTTCGATTCTTGGGTGGTGGGAATATTCCCGAAAGGGGAATCACCCCAACGGTCACCAGGGTTCAGCTAGTTAGGCTTAAGTCTGGTTTAAGTGTTACCACACCCTCATACTTACTATCACCCTCATACTTACTATCACCCTCATACTCACTATCACCATCACCTCATCTTATTGGGACATGGAAAAAGTCTCCACGCAAATGATGTACGATTAGTACATTCGGGAGTTCCCTAGGCAACAATACATTAGTACTCTCTAATATTTTCAATACTGGGCTACGAATCATGTTGTTGAGACGTGAAATATTAATATATATATATTGAAAAAGACACCTGGATACGGGAATTGAGCCCAAGACCCTTGGTCGAGGGCACCAACACCGGTACTCTAGAACTAAGTTATTCATTATACATGCCATGCTCATGGTCAGTCTTCATTCATCGTCTTAAAGCAGAGTTTGTGATGGACATGTTGAATCATAAATATACTCTGAACTGTTATCGAAACCACAGCCACTAGTGTCGATCATAGTTTATCAAACCAAGTGTACATGATTAGCTACATTAAAATTAGCTAACTATACTGTCGTTCACCTCGGTGGTCTTAGGGTATAGTGCTCTACTCAGGATCCGATGTTTTTGGGTTCAAACCCATCCAGGGTTGACGGATTTTTCTTGAACAAAAATCTGTGACACAGCCTCCTTCCAAAGGTAAAGTAAAGCCGTCTATCTCATGTCAATTCTGGAATGTTAAAGAACACTGAAAGTTATGTGTAAATACCTTTCCGGAAAAAATTTGTAAGCCCTTTCGTTCTATATCATAGAAATTCTCATGTGTTGATATAATCAGTTGTTTCAGAGAGTGCTCGTTAAATACCACAATTAAATAATAATCTATGAATGAATAATGACCCTGAGAAAGGGCTTAAACCTAAATAGCTCAGTGGTGAAACAATATGCCCCGGACTCGATTTCAGCATCCAGGTGTCATGACTTAATTAATTTAAATCTGAACTTTATGTTATATTAAAAAATAAAGCTTATCTACCACCAAATGCATGAGAAAATTTTATCATTTATTATGAAGCGAAACCCTTTTTGAAAATAAATCTTGCAGCAGTGACCTAGTGCGCTCATCATTCTAAATGTGAGCCCTTGGCGTTGTGCTCAAGACAGAAACCTCTCTGTAGAAATCTGGCAAGACAGAAACCTTCTCTGTAGAAACCTGGCAAGGCAGAGACCTTTTCTTTAGAAACCTGGCAAGACAGAAACCTTCTCTGTAGAAACCTGACAAGACAGAAACCTTCTCTGTAGAAACCTGGCAAGGCAGAAACCTTCTCTGTAGAAACAGGGCAAGGCAGAAACCTTCTCTGTAGAAACCTGGGAAGACAGAGACCTTCTCTGTAGAAACCTGGCAAGACAGATACCTTCTCTGTAGAAACCAGGCAAGACAGAGACCTTCTCTGTAGAAACCAGGCAAGACAGAGACCTTCTCTGTAGAAACCAGGCAAGACAGAGACCTTCTCTGTAGAAACCTGGCAAGACAGAAACCTTCTCTGTAGAAACCTGGCAAGACAGATATCTTCTCTGTAGAAACCTGGCAAGACAGAAATATTCTCTGTAGAAACCTGGCAAGACAGAAATATTCTATGTAGAAACCTGGCAAGACAGAAATCTTCTCTGTAGAAACCTGGCAAGACAGAAACATTCTCTGTAGAAACCTGTCAAGACAGCTATCTTCTCTGTAGAAACCTGGCAAGACAGAAATCTTCTCTGTAGAAACCTGGCGGGGAAGAAGCCGTAAAGCAACAAGGTGAATATGTGTTGTTTGTAACTCGCTACAAGAACGGTTCCAGCTGGTGCTAATAGACTCCCTCGCGAGTTACACTCCTATAGAGACAGTTAATAACAAAATAGAAGATATTTAAAGACGTGTTCTTACCGAACTTAGTAAAATATTTCTTATGATACAACTTCAAACTACATTGATTTTTATTGATTTGTTTTATCACCGCGTCATTACTACGCGTTTGGGTTATACGTATGTGTACTAATTATGTTAATATACGTTAGGGATGAGTAAGGTTGAATTTAGAAGAAGTGTACCCACATTTTTGTAGAAGGAGAGTGAAAACCCGTGTAGTAAATAACCACTTCAGAACACCCGACCGGGATTCTAGACCCGATTTCTTCATCATCAGTTCTCCAACCTATTGTGAGAGTTACGTCTTAGACCATTTGACCACCGAAGTGATTGTTATAAAGCTTGCGTTACGCATTTGTGGGCATGCGTATTAAACGTCAAGTTTGTTTGGTGTGGTAGGTTAGGGACATAAAGGCATGTACTTGAATCCAGGCAGGGTCTACTGGGGGGTTGTTTACCCTTAATGGTTTCCTACATTCCATACATACAAATGTGGTGACATTTCCTTTAAATTCTATACTTTCCTCAGCCCTGCCTTAGTAGTTTAGTAAAATTCTGACAGCCCGGAGAGGTACTAAGACGTGGTACATACCAAAGTGCAGTTTTATGCCTAGGAGCATTAAAATACTCGGTTTTCGGAAACTCATAACCCAAACTGCACACATAGCTTGTTTGAACCAAAATTAATACAAAATCCCTATACACTTATATCCGGAAAGCTATGCTAATACCATCAAACTGTGTCCAAAGTTTCGGTGCTCAGCAGCAGGATAGCAAAACTGTCAAGCATGAGTATACAGAAAGTTGCATAGGAGCTAGGCGCACGCACGGCACTGCACATGTAATAATAGCAAGCACCGTCGGTGATGTAGGATTGCTAATGACGACCCTCAGAACGTATTCACATTTCTAGATGGACCGGTGTGTTGTTTACTACTAATTGTGGCATATTCTGTTGCCATGCTCCAAGATGTCGGGGTGTGTAGTATCGCGCGCCTATCTCCTATGCAACCTGTTGTACACGCACACTTGAACAGCTTTGCCGACACTGTACGCTGAAACTTTGGACACAGTTTAATGGTATTGGCATAGCTTTTCGGATATAAGTGTACAGGGATTTTGTATTACTTTTAGTTCATACAAGCTATGTGTGCGGTTTGGGCTATGAGTTTCCGAACACCTGTATATTAATAGTGAGATAAAAATGTAATAAAAACAAAAACTTTTTTTTTTGTGAATATGAAGTAAGGCCTCGCCCCATCTTGTGATTTATTGGTAGTTTAATGAAGATCCATTTTTGAAAAATTTCTTTCAAGCTATAATATATTATCTATTATATATTAAATATATAAAAATTAGTTTGTCTATTTATTTTCCTCTTTTACTCAAAAACCACTTCACAGAATGCACTGAAATCTCGTATGAATATAGCTTGGACGTCCAGTTAACACATCTGCTAGATTATTTTCTCCTAAAATTCAATAAAATTGATGTTTTTAAAAGTATATTCTTAGAAAACGTGATTAATTTTGTATTCTTCTATTAATATATATTCAACAACTGTTAATATCACAATGTATATAAAATTAAACTCTTGTTTTTCTACTAGAACAGGGGTATCCAAACACTTTTCTATGCGAGCCACATAATATATTTTACACATTTTTGCGGGCCCAAGTAACGTTCACCTGTTCTTCAGGTAGCATTATTTTTGCCCTTAATACCTTGACATACACGAATAGATCATAAATAAAATTTGTTCAACATGCAAATTTATATTCAAGTCATATGGCCGGTCACGTATGTAAAAAATTCCACTTTACAAAGCCAGTCTGTGTTTGATAAAAGCGATTGGCTTTGATTCTTCTCTGTGATAAATGAATCGATTTGTATGTAGTAAATTATATTTATAATAATTAGTCAATATAATTACTTATTTTTTTAAATTAGATAACACCTTTCGGGACTTTCCTTTAATAACCCTCTACCGGGAGACTTGGAACTACCTAAAATTGTCCCAGTCAAGCCGTTCTGTTGTAGATATAAGGAATGTCGCCTGCGACTGAAAATGAGGGTTTGCAATTCCGACAGCACTCTGGTTTGGTGTCATGGGGGGAAGAATGCGTGCGGGCAAATCTGGACATGTTAAATATATTGCATGGTCAAGAACTAACGAAGATAAACAATCAATTGGTTTTTTGATAAAATCTTGGAACGGGTCGGATCTTGTACCCCACACCTTCAAATAACGGGATGAGGTATGTGGATAGCTCCAAGCCCAGAAAACATAGAAAGGGAATAACTTAGCATAATATGTACTTAGAGATACTTAATAAGGTGATATAGGTATTTTGTTTAATCTTCCAAATATATTTCTAGCCTTACAGCTAACAAAGCGTGACTATCGCCACGAGTATTTTCAAAACAAGAAAAATAGCAATGTGAAGCTTCGAATAGGTTGCGCATCCAAAGAAACCTGGATGTATGCTTCCATTATTTGTTAGTTTCTTTTACCATTGTACAAAATATATAGTTAAGGAGATATAATCAAAATTTGAAATTTTTGCTAATGTATAGTACACTTAAAGTCATTTTCATGTAAAGATGAAAATTATCATTCTGTTTATAATGTTAAACAGTATCTAGATACAAAATTTAATGAAATTCTTAAGAGTGGGTATTGAGAAAATCTATTTTTTCTCTTTTTTTGTCCTTCGGTAAACTACTCTGAATTCTAGGGTTAGATACCAAAACAAAAACTCCTCTAGGAATCCTATGAAAACCCTATTACAAATTTTAGTATGATCGTTCGGTTCTAGTCCAAGATTATATACAGACAGACGGACGGATCTACAGACAGACATACGTAATCGCAAAAACAACTTTTTAGATTTCAGGGGGTCATAAAACGTCGATATTTATCAAAATTTTGAGTTGAAAATTTTTCACGATCACAGTTTCACTCTCCGAAAGGTTGAGAGTTAGTTTTATTTTATATAATTTCTACTGTCTTATACAACGTATCTTTATTTTCCAAAATGACTCAGTTTCCAACCTACTCCAAGCATACAAAATATGTTTCAGTAGGCTGATACCTCCAAGTATTAGCTCGAGTCGATTACTTGTCACCTCGGGCTGACGAGGTGCCCCAGGGGAAATAACTCTCCCCCCTCCATTTCCTCCAAGATAGCACAGCGGCTCTGGGGACATGTCTTCCCAATCAAATGCTATGGACCTCAACCAATCTTTCTACTAGCTACTGCTTGCTCGCTCCATCGCTGGGTTAAATTACCAATTCTATGCTATACATCACCTTTAAAATTAGGTCTATATTTCCCTCTTTGCAAGTGAAGCCCTAAATTGAATAGAGTTAGGTTAGATTTTATATTATGATTGTTGGTATTTTTATATTTTAGGTAAGACTATTTCGGTATTTTCAATGTTTTATTTCACAACTTCTCTCTCTCCCTCCTTAAAGTATAATGGAAAGAAAAGCGATTCTAAGCTAGTATTTTAGCGGTTTTTTAGCATTTTTTTTATGACCAAATAATTAAAGTAGTTCTTCCGTATTTACGCATAGTGCAATTTAATAAACATATTTCTCTCAAGCAGTCTTTAATATGTTTTGTTATGAACTTAATGAATATTGATTTGAAACATTTAAAAAAATAAGATAAAGTTATATAAGTTCTAAGATATCCCCTAAAATTATTCAAATTCTGTTGATACTAATAAGTGTGAAAAATTAAACATATCTACTCCTGTGATTTTTTTTGATTTTTTTTTACAAAAAATTTTGCCATAAATACTCAAGAATACTCACGCTACCTTTCATTCCATCTTAATCTATTTAGCCTTTTTATTTTGTAATTAAAATGTGACCCAATTCGGTGGCCACATGTTCTAACGCGCTACTCTCGTAGTAGATTGGAGTGTCAATGACGGGGAGAACCAGGTTCAAATATTGGTCAGACATACTGAGGGTGATTTTTCAGAAATGTTTTTCAACTTTCCCTCTAGGAAAATGCGCTTACATTTACTATAAATCTAACCTCTCCTAATCCCTAAAACCACTTGCGTAATTAGTACATAAGAGAATAATCCGAACGGGTAGTAAGACGCGGTGCTAGGTGTGATTAGTTTACCAACAACTAAGTGCAACAACTAAGTGTGTGTGTGTGTGTGTGTGTGTGACTTATAAATATTGAACTAACTTGAGAATCTTTGCCAACCGCGTCTTACTACCCACATGGTTTTAACGTATTTATCTATACTACTATTATAAAGGGGTGAGACAAGGACACCCTTAGTTAGGGGTGTGCGAATGGTGTGGCTGCACAGGGCTCCGCACTTACTTAGGTGACAAAAGGGGAAAAACCATTAGTGTTTGAGAACTTTTTTAATTGTTTGCTCCTATAGTTGTCTCCCCGCATAGGCGACCCAGGAAATATTGTCAGAGTATAAAAAAAGCCAAATCATGAGGTTTGATTTATTAAACGAACGAAGCGAGTGTTTCGTTCTAACGCCACCAATTTGTTTGTATGAGGTGGGTATGTCTCCCGATTTAACGCATCAACCGATTTAATTTTAACTATTCACAGTTGTTCTTTGTACCTTAACACATATCATGTTCGTTGAGGAAGAGAATCGAGTGAAGAGTTGGGGAGAAATCAACTCTTGTATTTATCAAAACATGGTCTATAGTTATTATATATTATCTATATTAATATTATAAAGAGGAATTTTTTTTTTTTTTTGTAATGGATAAACTCAAAAACTACTGGACCGATTTTAAAAATTCTTTCACCAATATAAAGCTACATTATATGCGAGTAGCATAGGCTATATTTAATTTTGAAAATTTAATTTATTCCCTATAAAAATGTCGATAGTATATTATATAGTCGTTGGAAAAAAAAGTATTTGAAGGGAAAGTGGGTTTGGTGAAGGGGACGGGGGGGTAGGGGTGAGGAAAGAGGAATGAGATGAAAATAGGAGGGAGGATAAAAAGAGGGTGGGGCTATACAGTGATGGTAGGACTGTATTTTCAAAAAGAATAAGTAAAAAAAGTTTTGTTGTTATATTGACATGGTGGATGATTTGAAGCTTGGTTTTACAGGATTCTTTACAATATTTTTTTACGGGGAAGGGGACTAGTACTACTATAATGCCACACGGCTGACTCACTCACTGACATTAATGTTTACCCTCTTCCAGATGAGCTAAAAATTCGAAATTTGGCAAACTTATAGATTTTAACCTGTAACCGACGGGAAAATTCCAAAAAAATAAAATCTAACCCCCAAAAACATCAAAATGGTGGAGCAACTTTAAAGTCGGTGCGGACCTTTCTTTGGAGGTATCTTGTGGCTAAACGGCAAGACATCAAAAAACGGCTCTGTAATTACATTAGTGTACATCCACTTGGAAAGAAAGCTCACTGGGGATTTGAGGGCGTAGCCCCCAACGAACAAAACGAGTTATAGTTATACTATTACATGTTTTTAACTTTTAAGAAATTTTTCGCTAACTTATGTGGCTTATCTGTGGTGTATAGGTACAAACTGCTGTAATCATATTAAAAGATATTAAGATCTTAACTATTATTTTGGGGGGTAACTGGGGGCCCCACAAACAAAGTTTGATCAGGGCGCTACATTTGTTAAGGGAAGCCCTGGGATGAGGAGTGTATAATAATTTCGGAGGCATGTACCCACACTTTAGTGAAAGGAGAGAGGGAAAACCCCTGATACCGCCTGCACATCCTAACCTCTCTGTAAACCGGAAAGCCAGACTAAACGAACTCGGCGTTTTATCCAAGTGTTCATATATACGGATATCAAACAAATTTGAACAAACTAAGCATTACTTTTATTTATTAAAGGATTCTATGTAGGAAATAAGTATATGCTTGGATTAGGTCTTTAGGAATATTGGTTTAATAAAAACATTAAGCTTTTAGTTACATCTACATTAGCAACGTTAATATTCGTTTATCCATAATACTAGATTATAATATTAACGCGTTAAGAGTAGACTAAAATATCTAAAATCTTTAAAAGTAAGGTGTCAATAAGCCAACAAATATAGAAAGAAGATTGATTGCCTCCAATTGGGAAATATTTGTGACTATCTCTAGTGTAGCGTTTCCCAAGTGGGGTTCCTTAGGTAAAATCAGAGATTCCATAAAAAAAAAAGTAAAAATTAAAAAACAAAAAAATTAATTATCTGATCGAATGACAAACACTTCGTGGCTATCCAAAATTGTATTTCCTGCCAACACAATCACAAAATTAAATGAAGTATGTCTATCACTCCAAGGAAAAAAAAAGTAAACATTTTTAATGCAAAGAGGAAAATATTTTCACTTTCTCTTCAGTAGCAATATTAGATCTCAATTGTGAAGCAGAATAATTTGGACTCGTTTCCAACACTTGTTGACCTCGGTGGTCTTCGGGTAAAGTGCTCACCTCAATACCCGACGTTCATGTGTTCAAACCCAACCAGGAACGACAGGTTTTTTTAGGCGATAAAAACCCTTAGCTCAACTTCCTTTCAAGGGGAAGTAAAGTCGTCGGTCCCATGTTGATTGTGGCATGTAAAATAACCCTCCCGTAAAAGTTAATAGGCTCTCTATCTCTCGTTAATAGAAATTATAGTGTGTTGATATATTCATTCAGTTCAGAAAGTGCACGCTAAATACCCCGAATAAATATGAAAATTTTCCAACACTTAAGGATTTACTTAGTGAATGAAACTCTCATGTCTTTTTTTTCTTTTTTTTTCTATTCATGACACCCTTTTAGCCACTTGTAGTCTACAGGTATCTGTTCTGTTGCAATCAGAGGTTATAATAATCCTAACTTGAACGTCAAGAATAAATTCACTGCTACAATGTAGATTATCTTTGCAATTTACACAAATCTATTAATCAATATTTTACATCGTTGAATAAAAAATATAAAGACTGGGTTCCAAATACATTCGTACAAGATAAACCAGCAAGGTTTTTTCACGCAGATATTTTGAAAATTGGATCGATATTAATTCTAACAGTCAAGAATTTTCTCTTATTGCTTTTTAGGAAAATTTACGCGAAGAATAAATTAACAATCACACGAGAGGTATTTTATCGCGTGATATTTTTGTCGTGCGAGTTTTATCCGCCGAGATACATTGCTTTAAATGAGAGCGTTCACACAGGGAGAGAAAATATTGAGGGGAGGGGGGGGTGTAAATTCCCGCTCCACTAGTTTAGAACAGTCGCTTGTATCTAGCGACAAGATTATTGGTCACACCGCACATCGCCCTTGAGATACATTGAGTTCAGACGAGAGGGAATATATCGTGCGATTTGTCTGATGATGGGTCTCTTTAGACGTAGAATCTATCGTATTACAATAGTTTGTGAAAAAACAAATTGACTCTTCAATGTACTGTATGTACATTGTTGGTTTGTACATGATTAGGAAACATAAATGTTGTTTATGCACTTTTCAATAAATACATGTATTAAGTTGGCAAACAGAGTTCTTAAACCTTAAAGTAAATGTCACTTTTTCGGATATTGAGATTTAATTTCTCATATTTGTATCAGCTTTATGTAAACTAGGTGACCAACAATGCAGCTATTAGTCAAATTTTGCCACTGACATGCGAAAATATTTGATGATCTTATAGTCATCCTGGCGGGGTCCAGCAAAATTTAAACAAAAATGACATTAAAGTAATCTACGACTAATTATGGAATGTACCCAGAACCGTCTTTTTTATTTATTCTGCGTAACAAAAGGTATATAGCCATCATATGATTTCCGTCGTCAGCCATGGTGTATACCGTGTCAAAAGTACAAATGAACATGAAACACAAGCGAGATTTTTCCTCCCATCTTAAGCAACGTCAGAATTGATCGCGTGAATAAAGGTTCGCGCGACAAAAACATTGTATGATAAAATACTTCTCGTGTGAAAAGGCACCATCCTGAGTTGTTGCGGTGGGCGAACAGAGATCTGTTGCCATTTTCCAGCGGCACTTGTGTGAAACTGGATTCTCGCTTAACTGTGGAAACAAAATCAAGTATCCAAACCTAATTGATGCAGCTCCAGACATGCGAATACAATTATCAACAGCTAAACTGGATTTAAGAAGAGTTTGGCAAAAAAAAAAATGGGCGTGTGTACTTATGTACGCGCGTGAGAAGTTATACTTCTTTGGCATCATTAAATATAAATATTTATTATTTATTCAATTTAATAATAAATATTAAAAATTAATATTTTAATTTGATGTTAGATTTAAATTTTTATCACAAATTTTTTATTAAATGTTTTATTAATTTTATTTCTTTATTTTGTAACTATTAAATAACCAATAATAAATATTTTACAATAATAATTTAATAATATTTAGTATTANTTTTTCACTAATATTTACGAATAGTAAATAATATTAATCAAAATATTCAATTTAAATCACTACTGAATATAATTTATTAGCACATATATAATTCGCACTTGTATGAAACTAAAACACGTGTTGTGAATGTAGAAACTAGAAACATGTGGATAAATATTATATATATGAAAACAGTGATCAGAGGCGACGAGCGTACCAACATGCGCGACTAACAGAGGTTCTATTTCTATTTTGTTGGTAGCTTTTTTTTTCGAGACTTAATGAGCGGTTTAGCTTCAACCTGTTACTTTTGTGTTACAGTGATGCGCGCGCATCTTAAAATTTCACTCTCATCATTTTTTCATAACGCGCCAAAAGAAGTATAACTTCAAAAAGAAAAATATACTCTGTGCATTAAAATGTATGTTTGCATTTTTTGTATTTTTGTTCATATTAATAATAATAATAATAATAATAATAATAAACCAAGAATCTTATACTACAATTAACATTTAAAAGTGAGACCTTATCAATTTTCCCTTGATAGATATGTATGCAGGGTGGCTGCTTTTATTCATGGAACATGAAGTTGCCTTTCCCCTAGAAAAATATAACTTTTAACTTAAAGGTATATGACCTTGAATCAGTAAAATAAGTCTCCTGGGAAGCACTATTTTATTTGCTAGTGATAAAAACATGCAATAGGTTTCATTATGTTGTACAAAATATAAAAGGGTTCCCTGAATAAATTTAGTTGGGAAATGTTGCTATAATGTATTCTTAGCGTGACAATAACGCCCATTCATCTCTAAAGGAAATATTTTATTCTTTATCAACTAAACTTTTGTCATTATCACCGATCAATATTTAAAGATTTGTATTGACGTAATTAGCTCGATTGGACGCACGTTCTAGAGCAGTGGTTCCCAACCTTTTGTGGCCCATCTCCCCTTTCTGGAGGTTTACTGACACTATCGCCCCCTTTTCATTTTCATTGTATGCCTAATTTTAATTTGAAGTAAGGTGTAAATAATAAAGCAGTTTTATTATTATAAACAATTTTACTACCGTATATAAAAACAACCAAAGCAGTTTTATCCGGTCACTCTTGAATAAAATAGAAAGAAAAATGTACATTTTTTACAGATTTTTTTAAATAACAAAGAAGTGAAATAATTAACTAAGATCATTGATGTACATTTAAAAAACAGGAGTACATGTTTTCATTTTTAAATTGGAATCTGGAAAAATTAAGAAAGTTGACAGTTAAAATTGGAAAAAATAAATGAAAGTTTGAAAATTTGTTATTGTTTTATTTTACCTTTTCAATGGCTGCCTTGTGCTTGGTGGATTTCAGTTAAAGCTTGAATATCCGGCTTTATGTTCGTCAAGTTCAGGCGCAAGTCTCCTTTGAGGCAAATGTCCAACTTATTTATTTGTTTTGTGAGGAGCTGACAACAGAACTAAATCCTTTTTCAACTAAATATGTTGACGGGAACGAGATGAGAAGTGGTTCAGTTTTTCCCCACAGTTGTGGATAAGTGTCCATAATCTTCACCCAGCCTAACTCGTAACCGCTCTGCTTGAAAATGATTTTCGCCTCACAGTCATACTTCAGATCTAGAAACTCTGTCTGCAAAGAGTTATCAAGCTTATCCACAGCTTCAAACGAGAATGGATCTAGAATCCAAT